>AJFL01001076.1:0-70483 GCA_000467735.1 Rhytidhysteron rufulum CBS 306.38
TTTTTTTTTTTTTTTTTTTACAATACCCTGTTTCCCTGCCTTTCGCTATAACCATATCCTTTCCCAGTAGCTTGTGATTATTTTATATTCGTATATCTCTGACTAGGGTAGTAAATGAGTTGGGGAAAGAAGGAGTGGCGGTAGGATGTAGGATGTAGATTCCATTTATGGATATTATTATTTTGAAGAACTTATCACGTTTATGGGTGTGAGTTTTTTTTTAACTTCCCGTGTAGCATATCTATAGCTATGAGTCACTTTCATTCATAATTCATATCAATACAACTCAATTCAATCCAGTTAATGACTCCCAAACCCGTGCATACGTATTTCACCTTCTCTTCTTATGAACTCAGAGGTCGAAAAGGCAGTCATGGCTTTGGATGATGACGGTTTTAGTTTCACTTTAGTATATAAATTGTATATACGAAGTGGAGGTTGAATACATGGTTATGGTGAGGGAAGGAGTGCTTTGATTCTCAAATCATGTTATTGGAAGGATGGATTTCGTGGTTATGGGGGCTTGTATGCGTGGTGAGTAGAGGTGGGTGGTATGTAGGGTTAGTGGAGGGGTGGTTGTTATGCCAGGATGGTGTCATTGGGAATGAAGATGATGTCCCGTATATGCTTGATGAAACAGGAGTTAATATGTGATCTTGCTCATACTTCGAAGGGGTAATTCTTGAACCGGAATCCATATACCTAATGGAGCTTTGATACGCGTATATGCGGGCATAAAAGCGAGTGCCTTAAAGAGGAAAATGGGTTGGTTTTAAAAGGGACATACTTGATATACAAGATAGAATCCTTCATAATTTACAAGGGTAACTGAATAAGCTTCGATAAGCTTCTTCTACAAAAAATATCCGAATCAGAATACCCCCTCCGAATAAATATCAAATAAAGCCTAGAAGAAGGGGGGTGAGGGGGGGAATTGAAAAGTGGTGTATGCATGTGCATACAAAAACTGGTCTTCTCCATACATCACTACTGCTTTGAGCCGTTATTGCGAGGAAATGAATGCAACCCCCGCTTCATTTCATCACCAAATAAAGGCACTATTTCGTAAGACGGTTTTGGAAAGACGGTGCTTTTTTGTTTTTTTAGGGTATACGAGGTGGCTGTGTTGGTTTGTTCGTAACCTCGCGAGTTTTCCCAATGGGCGGCGGCTGATACCGGACTTGCTGTGGTGGTGGCGCAATGGGCTCCAACAGGCCGAAATCGTATTCGGTATTCCGTTCTATTCCAAGAAAACGGAAGTCACAATATGTCTGGAACTCGATGTCTCGGTGAGCTTTTGACGGTCGGTATTTCGCTTGGTGGTAATGTAGTTGATCGCACATGTCTTGTGCTAAAATGGATTAAGGTTCGGGGGTACCCCATACCCCCGATAACCCACCCTCTAGCATCCGACAATCCGACATCGCGCGACCAGGAAAACAATCCCAGCGGCTCGGGAAAATTTCCAAACGCCCAAAGAAGAACAATCGAATGCTTCCCAGCCAGAATTTCGTTGATAAGGTTGTTCGTTTTAAGATGGTGATGTTGAATACCAAATCCCCAACCTTCACTACTTCAACCATTCGTATCCTTCGTCAACTTTGATAACCTTCCCATCCGCATCACATCGGATTACAAGAACGGCTCTGGCCCGAGCGTTGGCACCCCCAGCTCCACGCCGAACAATGGTAACCGCACAGACGGCCGTAACTAAATCCCCCGCACTTTGTAGGCTTTCGACCCGCATATCGATGGATTGAAGGAGCTGGCGTTGGGATTGCAAGTGTGTAAGGAATTGATCGTGGTCTAGTTCCACTTGGCCCGAAATGCGGTACTCGAGGCTCGGGGAGACGTAGGTCCGGAGAGCCGATTGGGAGGTTGCGGGGTCGAGGTTCGAGAGGACGTGATGGATGAAGTAATTGGCAGTGTTTTCGTTCTTGGGGCTACGTCCTTGACCCATTTTTTCTGATTTTCTGATTTTGAGGTTGGTACGATGTCGATGTGGTGGTGCGTTGTGCTAATGCGCTGATTTATTGAATGGCTCTTTATTAGGTAAGGTACCGGAGAGAGAGGCTGGGTTGAGACAGGGAGGTATCTCGCTTTTTTCCTAGGCGTGCAATAAGGCGGCGAAACAACTCTTTTTCAAGTTTGTTTGCCCTTGGCCTGACGGATTCCGTAATGAAGTTTTTATACCGAACCCGATGTTTGCGCAACAGAGTATGTCGGAATGAGGATCTCGAACCTCGTTTATCGTATAAGCAGGCGATATAAACCTATGAGAATGGTTTCTAGGAACAACGGGAGTAAAGCAACAACTTGGAGTTGAGCGTTTAACGTGATGCAATCGACTCGTCGTCAGCCGTCTGACTCTTTATATACTCTCACACAATCTAACGCATAACCTGTTTACCAAGCCTCACAGACCAGGATTTGGACATTCCTACCTGAGTGGGAAAAAGTAAAGGCCTATTCATTTGCGGTATTTGGGACGACAATGCTTATCACCAAGGAACTAGCTAAAATCCTCCTGGGTTGGGTTGGGCGCATCAGGCTATCTGTCGTTCTAGAAATGCCCAGGCTAGAGACAGTCCAAACCAAAAAAGCTTCTTCTAGGCACACAATCTCGTCAACAAGCATTTCCGCAGTTGTTGGTCGTAAGCCTCCGAGCTGTTTATTCGATATCCGATTTGTGACACGCGAGAATTGTTGCGTGAGACGGGAGCCAAGGCTTACTCTGCATTCATTCGCTCGGAAACCTGCATCTTCAATCCTTCTAAGCAACGCTATCAAGAGGTGTTGGAGCTCATATGCCAGTCTATACAACGATAGTGATCCCGTAGGATGAAACACAGTATTCTAGACGGTCGTATTATCTAGAGTACTCCAGAGTCGATTGCAGAATACGAGCTCCATTTTATTCACTCGGGTCGTGCCTGTGAGATATTTGCAGCTACTAGATATGTTCCTGCAGTATGGTGAAGATCGACGAAACCCCTGACCATCTTACGACTTATCGATTAGACCGAAGGGAAAGAGATCGTCATAATGATAAAACTCTGCACCATGAGACACCGCAACTCTAATGAAATGGAGGAATACGCCGAAAGATGTAGCCAGTTGGATTCGTTGTATTACTAAAGAATACAGCCAGTCAACTTGTGAACGGTTTCGGGTTCTTGGTGTGCCGATGCATGGAGTATTCGATTCTAGAAAATCTGTATCGTGATTGAGTGAACGCAAGAGGTTTGGTTACAGTATTTCGAGGAATGGAAATCGCTAGTCGATCCAAAATATCGTAATGAACACGATGATGTACTCGGTAACTCGTTGCGGGGTCTAATTTACGCGGTGTGAGAAATGCTCCTGGGAGAGGGTGGGGCGCACTGCTGTTCGTGGGCTGCTTACGGAAACTTTCCATTTAAAGGCACTATTGTCAACTTGTCATTTATAGACCCAGCCAACTATCCTCGATATTGACGTATATGCCCTAGGAAATATGGCCGCGAGAGATTTCTCCCCGCACCTCCTGTCCTGAGGGCACGCTCGAGTGCTGCCAGAATGAGGAACACATACGAGGCCGATCAGTTCTTCGAAAATTCCTGCTTCTTCTCCACTGTAGCTTGAACATGATTCTTCAAAGCTGCCCACCGATCTGCGATTGTTGAAGCATTTGACGCTTCTGCGGAACCCGCTGAGCTTCCAGACATTTGTGCCAAGTTCTTGTTGAATCTGTCTCTCTCCATCCTCTCGAGTTTTTCCTTCCTTTTCATAGCGCCCGGTCTCGATTTCAAGCTTTTCCTTTGAATTGTTGCTTGACCGATATCAACTTCGCCAGTCCCTTCGTCCAAGCCAAAATCGGGAAGCGCATCAGCGAGGGATTCAAGATTGGCGACGAGCTTTTTGTTCGGTCGTCTCCGTTTCTTGGTCGCAGAGCTGGACTTTTCGATCTTGTTCACAAAACTGCTGTGTTTTATGCTACGCTTATCCCTCTTCGTCGAAGGGAAGGGAGAGTCGTCGGTTGGTGCGGGTCGTGCGATTTGAGGTATTGAAACTTTAGTTGATTTCGCCCGAATTCGGGGTCGTTTTCCCTGAGCAGGAGCCTAATTTACCATCAGCGAAGCCGGCTATTTTCGAATAGTAATACTGACCATGGAGAGGTATGCTGGGATTGAGAATGAATTGAAAAAGATCAAAAGTTTGTGATGCAGCTGGATTGGACGGACGTCATCGGGCCGAAATCTCGCCAAGACAGATCACGTGCCAACCCAAATTCAACTCCCTTTTGGTCTATTTTCATTGCAACACATTCAGGAATGTGGTTGACTTAGGTTGATTGTCATATAGAGCCTTATCGGTTGGATTTTTACAACATTTCGTTGGTCTACAAATTCGCAAATCCGATCGGAGTACCTAGGTAAGGCTACGAAAGACCCACCAACTCGACGGAGCATTATCTCTTCAACATACAGAACAAAGCCCAATCTAACATGCGTTAAAGACGCATAATCATTTATTATTCGGGACTGGCTTTCTCCAAAATCATGAGAACATAAAGTAAAAAGGGAGCACTTCCTAGCACCTATTTATGAGACCTCAATAGGAGCAGCGGCCACAATACCCACAATCTTCCGAGCATGCCGTATAGTCTTTCTCATCATCATCCTCAAATACAGGAATAGCGTCATGTGGCTTTTCCGTTCCCTTAGCAGCAGGCTCTTCCAAACCCACACCACCCTGCTCACCTGCCCATCTTGCCTTGAGAGATGAAGGTAAAGTATCGACACCATTTCCATATTGTTTCCTGATCTCCAGACCAGCTTGCGAAACACAGTATACTTCAAGCTTCCCATCCTCGACAGATTTGGCATAGCCCACGATCCGACGGATCAAAACTGCCAAACGCTTAAACGCTTCCTTATTCTCGGTCTCCCATTTTCCAACGGCCTGACGAGTATCATTCTCTTGGATTTCGTTGAATTTACCATAACCATCATGGTACGCGACGATGAAGTTTGGGATCTGAGTTACCCAGAGGCGGGGGTGGATCTCAGTCATGTCAATTTCGTTGCCATATCGTTTGGAGCGTGTTTTGAGATCGAATATGGCATCTTGAGGAACTTCGGCGCCACCACTTTCAACCTTTAGCGACTGGCTTGTATTTGGGGTTATCCTATTGATGGAGGTTGCAATGAGAGCCCCAATGAGATTGGAAGGTTCAAGAGTTGAATCCGCTCGAGGCTTACTTGGACTAGAAGGAACGAGTTTCTGGAAATATCCATCGCATTCGAAGCGAACGAGACATTTGTATCCGGCGAATTCATACTGGATGATACGCTGATGAGACTCGGAGCCTTTGACCTCGGGTTCCCACTTTGTATAATGGTCCGGAAATTCGTGTCCATACCCCCTAACGTCTGGGATAAGTTCAGTCGGGGAATCTTCCTTGCGGACAAAGAATACGGTGTTCCCGATGAGCTCCACTGTGAAGCGGAACGGCTTATTGACCCCTCGAGTGAAACGAGACAGGTTTCCCAGAGTGCTCCCACACGCAAATATGTCAATTTCAGATGCGGGGAAGTGAGGCTTCACTTTCAAGACGGCCTGCACAGCTGGTTCGGTTGGGTAAGCTGGAAACCTTGCTGCGTTTGGATCACGGAAATAGTCGCCTTTATCCTCATTGAGTTTCTGAGGCCCATTGAGAGGTGCCCAAGCTGGTGGTTTTCCAGGGACAATGATAGTTGGGGTCTTTGCATTGATCCAGTTGTAGGATGAGACATACTTGCAATCTGAGATGCTAGGAACCGAGCCTTCAGAAAGCGATGCCACTTTGAGATAGTCGTTCGTAACCGTGGTCAGCAAATCTCCGAGGGGATTGAGCTTTGTATCAGGAATAGGGTTGGATTTTGCATTGTTAAATGATCCACCCCTCCCTCTTCCTCTACTACTACCTCTTCCTCGTCCACGATCGCTCCATCCGATGTATGGTCGTCTACCAGAAAAGGCCATGATGTATCGAGAAAGAAAAATAAAATTGAGGAAAGATGACTGGGAAGAAAAAGGTGAGCAAAAAGAAGTGAAGACACCAAGAGATGCATAGAAATAATCCAGAGAAGCAATTACCGGTTTTTCAACAATTATGTGAGGCCTACGACTTTGATGCCTAGATATGCAAGGCTGAGCGGGGTGGGCTGCGGCTTGCTCTGTTATTCGTTTGGGCGGAATTCTCGAAAGCGCTTAATCACACGCCGTGAAAGAGTGTTTGAACAGCCTTCTGGGATCATCTGAGCCCTTATCGAGCAATCAAGCTGAGTTGTTTGCTCCCCGCACGGGCGTTTCATGCGGCTGGGTGGAAGCGCTGAGCAGCACCCTCAGTAAGGGAACCTACCATATGCATCTCTCGGCCTCTGCTTTACCAGTCTCATGGAATCGCGCAGCACCCCCGCCACGTTGTGGCACCCTATTGTGCCTTCAATATTGCACCTTGCTCTAGGCAACGAGAAACTTTGCCGCAGTAGAGGCGGAGGCCCCTCAACGTTAGCCCTCCAAGTACTTGACAATAAATGCAGGCTAAGGAATGTTCTCGTGGACAGAGTCCAACAAATATTTGACAGCTGTCTTTGTTTTTTGTCTCTTGTCGCAAACATTGAGCTGCAAATTACGCCTTTATACCCAATCCTTCCTCTGTTTTCGCAATTGCATACCAGCAGGAGCGTATTGGATTTTCCACGATGGCCGAAGACACATCAGCTCGATCGAATAGGCTGTACAAGTATTTCAACGATGTTACGTTCGGCAGGCGACCTCTGAAAAGCCCGGCCGATGGAATACGCTTTCTAGAAGCGTTGTGTAGTCAAGGTGAAAGAACGAAGTGTGTTGAGAATGTCATAGCCCACCCACAGGGGTTGGAGTCAATCGCGAAAGCATTCAGATTTCGGCCCGACCAGCCATTCCTCATTGGGCCTGGTGCAGATGCACTCCTCTACCTCAGTGATCCCTCTCTGAAGCAACTCTACAATGGCCAGTTCATCCTTCGCATCCTCGAGGCTATCACAGATCCACCCACTTTCTGGGATGCTTTTGTCAAGGCCCACACCGACAGGCTCTTGTCCGACAAGGCTACGCAAGCCTTTGCCTGGCTGCTTTTGGAACTCCTGACCGCGCGGACCGACAGCCTTCCTGACGTGAGAACGACAGCACAGCAGGCTACAGAAGCCGGAACGCTCATCAATTCGTCTGATGTCACTGTCCGTACTTCGGGCCAGAAGATCAAACATGTCCTACAAACCACAACGACCAATACACAAGAAGATGGTGTTGCAGGCCCGGGAGGCCGCCACGACAATGACTTCGTTGACTTTCGGAAGATTGCTATACTGCCGACCCCTGACGAATTCTCTTCAACAGAGCAACCCTTCTATCGTCGAGCGGATGCAGTCGGGTCAGCACCGCATGATGTTCGTGAAGCCATGCATCTCGACAACCAGTTCCGTCTACTCCGGGAAGACATGCTCGGTGAACTTCGCGATGACCTCCAAGTCGCTATAGGCCAGAAAAAAGGGCATCGGCGAACGCTCACATTGCACGATTTAATTTTGCAAGGAATTGAGTGTGGAACTGCCGACAAACGAAAGGAATGCTGTCTAGCTCTGCAATGTCGACAGGATGTCCCCCAAATGCAGAATTTAAAGACTGCCCTAGCACGGAAAGCATATCTTGAACAAAACCCGAAATTTCTGAAACATCAATCGTTTGGCTGCTTACTGAGTGGTACCAATATTGTAGCATTTGCTACGGTAGATCGAGATGTGACCCTCTTGACGAGATCCCCACCGGTTGTAGTGTTGAAGATTGAGGACCAAGCTGCCTTCGAGAAAGCCCTTCTTGCCACTAAAACACAAGCAGAGTTGTGGTTTGTACTAGTCGACACTGCGGTCTTCGCCTACGACCCTATCCTGAAATGTTTGCAAGCCAAAACCGAAATCCCACTTCATGAAGACCTGCTCTACCTGGAACCTGATCAGCCTCGATCCAAGTCCGTGATACAACTTACGAATATCGTTGATCGTATACGAAAGATGAACGGCTCTGATCTACAGAACGTTCTCAATACTCCAAAGTCGGTCCGGCTTGATTCTGCTCAGACCAAATCACTACTTTCAGGGTTAAGTGACAAGGTCAGCCTAATACAAGGACCTCCCGGGACTGGTAAATCGTTCATTGGTGCCCTGCTAGCAAAGATATTGCACGATCACACGAAAGAGACCATCTTGGTAATTTGCTATACTAATCACGCTCTCGACCAATTTCTTGAGGATCTTCTTGATATCGGCATATCTTCAGGTTCCATGGTCCGTCTTGGAGCTAAGTCGACACCAAGAACAAAGCCTCTTAATGTATTAGAGCAACGAAGTGGTTTCCGAATGAGTCAGCAAAACCATCACATCGCTGATAACCTGAAGGTTGAAGCGGAAAGCTATCACGGCAAGCTAGTTCGAGAAATTGAAAAGTATCGCAGATTTCAACCGCACAAAGGAGCGCTGATGGCTTATCTTGAGTTTTCCGAAGACTCACAGTTTTTCGATGCATTCACTCTCCCAGAGAAAGAAGATGGCATGGAACTAGTTGATAATCGAGGAAAAAAACTCTCGCCTTACTATCTTCTCGATCGATGGAGAATGGGACAGAACGCTGGTATCTTCCAAAAAACAGCGATACAAGATTACCCAGAGATTTGGCGCATGAGCCGGGATGTCCGTCACGAACGTTTGGCACACTGGGAATTAGATTCCATGAAGGAACAGAGGTCGGTAATTGCTTCATTAATGCATAAATATAACAAATGCCAGATCCGCCTCAGTGAATTGTTTAGGGAAAAGGATGCCCGGATCATCAAATCAAAACGGATCATTGGATGTACTACTACCGCAGCTGCAAAATACACCCAAGCACTTCAAAATGCCTCCCCAGGGGTGATACTTGTTGAAGAAGCGGGAGAGATCCTGGAGAGCCACATCCTAACCGCAATGACCCCCAACACGAAGCAACTAGTTCTCATTGGCGACCACAAACAGCTTCGTCCAAAGGTCAACAACTACAATCTCACGGTGGAAAAGAACAATGGCTTCAACCTCAATCAGTCAATGTTCGAAAGATTGGTACTTGCAGGAGTGCCCCATACGACTTTGAACTCACAGCACAGAATGTGCCCCCAGATATCCTCTTTTGTCAGGAAATTGACATACCCCGAACTTGAAGATGCGCCAAAGACTCAGAATCGGCCAGAGCTACGTGGATTCCAAGATCGAGTAATGTTTATCAATCATGACTACCCGGAGTTGAACGCAGAGAAGATCGCCGATCGTCGTGATGAAGGAGCAGCAGCCAGCAAAGAAAATGAGCATGAGGTTGATATGGTTCTAAAGTGTGTCCGCTATCTAGGCCAACAAGGATACGGAACGGATAAGATTGTAATTCTGACACCATACCTTGGACAACTCTTCCTACTTCGGAACAAGCTCATGAAAGAGAACGACCCAATACTGAACGATCTGGATTCGTTCGACTTGGTCAAAGCTGGTTTGATCTCACCTGCTGCAGCCAATGTATCCAAACGACAGATAAAAATCTCCACGATAGACAATTATCAAGGAGAAGAGAGTGATATTGTCATAGCCACTCTGACGCGAAGCAATGCAACTGGAGAAATTGGCTTCATGGCATCTCCTCAAAGAGTGAATGTCCTGCTTTCTAGAGCCCGCGATGCCTTGATCATGATCGGAAATGAGAAAACCTTCAGGAGCAGCCGAAAAGGCAAAGAAGTGTGGGGACCGTTGCTAGAAGAAATGTCACGCGAAGGCCATGTGTACGAAGGATTCCCAGTGAAGTGTGAAAGACACCCGGACAGAAAAGCTATCCTCCGCCGAGTGGAAGATTTTGAGACTGATTGCCCAGATGGAGGTTGTGCTCAACCATGGTAAGTTGCTACGTCAGTCTTCTCTCTCTTGTCATATACTAATTCTGATCAAAAGCGGCACGCTGCTCAACTGTAAGGTCCATACTTGTCCTCAAAAATGTCACCAACTGTACGACCACTCAAAAGTGGAATGTAAGGTCACTGTTCGGTCCACGTGCCCTAAGAATCACAAGTTAAGCGGGCCCTGCTATAAGCAGAACTCATCTACTTGTCCCAAATGTGAAGCCGAAGCCAAGGAATTGGAAAGGAAACGTAAAAGAGACCGCGAATTAGAAGAACGACGTGAAAAGAAGCAGAAAGAATATGAAAGGAGGCTGGCGGAACTGGACGCTGAAATTGAGCACGAGACTCGTAGAATGAGAGATGAAGCTGATGATCGAGATAGGGCGAAGGTTATATCACAGCGTGAAAGTGACCTCGCTGCTGTCAGAGAACGTGCCAATCGGAAAGCCGAGCACGTCAATGGAACCCATTCCAGCCCTACAGCCAGTACGGATAAGAACCCTTCAGAGCGTCCTACACCTAACGAGAAAATGGCTACTAGCAATGCCTCGAAAAATTCTACATCCAACAGCACAGGGACTACTACGACGACTCAAGATGAGAATTGGGAGCTACCTGCGTCAAAGGAAGACTGGGAGGATCAAAAACGATTGGAAGGTGCCCAAAACGAGGCTCTAGACAAACTCATTGATATGATCGGCCTAGAAGAGGTTAAACAGCAATTTCTTTCAATGAAGGCTAAACTAGAGCTGGTAATTCGTCAAGGCGTCTCTTTGAAGGATGAGCGCTATGGGGCTGCATTCCTAGGCAATCCCGGAACAGGTGAACAAGATGACCTCAGCAACTTTATAGATTCTAACTATCGCAGGAAAAACCACCGTAGCCCGGCTCTATGCAAAATTCTTAGCATCAATAGGAGTTATACCAGGAGATTTCTTCTTTGAAACAACTGGCTCATCTCTTGCTAATGACGGAGTGTCTGGATGCAAGAAACACCTCGAAGCCATTAAAAATAACGGAGGTGGTGTTTTTTTCATCGATGAAGCATACCAACTTGTCTCAGGCAATAACCCTGGGGGAGCAGCTTGCCTCGATTATCTATTGGCCGAAATCGAAAGCCTCACAGGGAAAGTTGTCTTCGTGATGGCCGGATATAATAAGCAAATGGAAGCATTCTTCGCCCATAATCCAGGCATTCCAAGCCGCATCCCCTATCAGCTAAAGTTTCAGGATTATGAGGACGAAGAGTTGCTCCAAATTCTCAGCCAGGCAATCAAGGTGAGATATAAGGGAGCTATGAAAGTTGAAGACGGTATAAAAGGCCTTTACCTTCGGATCGTGTCTCGTCGTATCGGTCGTGGCCGTGGTCGAGATGGCTTTGGCAACGCAAGAGCAGTGCATAACAAATTGGCTCAAATAACGAACTGTCAAGCGCGACGACTGAAGAAAGAACGGAAAGCTGGCAAGAAACCTGATGATCTACTTCTAACAAAGGAGGATCTGATTGGCCCTGAACCAGCTGCTGAGCTCAAGAACAACCGCGCTTGGTCCGAACTGCAGAAACTCACTGGACTTCAGGATGTAAAAGATTCAGTGAGGATTCTACTAGACACCATTCAATTCAACTATCAGCGCGAGCTAGCCGAGAAACCTCCGATCGAATATTCTCTTAATCGTGTTTTTGTCGGTTCACCTGGAACTGGAAAGACAACTGTTGCTAAACTTTACGGTCAAATCCTTGCGGACATCGGGCTTCTTTCTAATGGGGAAGTGGTTGTCAAAAATCCTTCAGATTTTGTCGGTAATGTCATCGGCGGATCTGAAAGCAACACCAAGGGTATCCTGGTGTCAACAGTTGGTAAAGTCTTGGTTATTGATGAAGCATACATGCTTGCTGGCAACACTGGAGGAGGTCATCAATCCGGGCCAGATATCTTCAAAGTAGCTGTGATCGACACCCTCGTGGCGGAAGTTCAAAGCGTTCCTGGCGACGATCGATGCGTGCTACTGCTAGGTTACAGAGAACAAATGGAGGAAATGTTCCGTGACGTGAATCCAGGCCTAGCGAGGCGATTCCCACTTGATTCGGCTTTCAACTTTGCGGATTTCTCAGATGAAGAGCTCCGGACCATTCTGGATCTCAAGCTTAAGAAACAGAGTTTCCAAGCTACCGATCAGGCAAAGCAAGTGGCTATGGATATTCTACGTCGAGCCAGGAATAGACCTCACTTTGGAAATGCTGGAGAGGTCGACATTTTGCTCGACAAAGCTAAAGCGTTACACCAGAAGCACATATCCCTTGGCAAGTCTAAATACTTTGATATTTTCGAAGCGCAGGATTTCGATGAAGACTTCAATAGGGGAGAACGTGCTACAACAAATTGCGCAGCACTGTTCAAAGATGTGATAGGCTCTGAGCAGGTTGTTAAGCAACTTCAAGCCTACCAGAATACGGCGCACAACATGAAAGCTTTAGGAATGGATCCCCGAGAGCAAATTCCGTTCAACTTTTTGTTCAAGGGTCCACCAGGTATGTAAAACAGATACTTAGACGGAAACTATGCTAACACCTATCAGGGACTGGCAAGACCACTACGGCTCGAAAAATGGGCAAGGTGTTTTACGACATGGGCTTTCTTGCCAACACGCAAGTTGAAGAATGCTCTGCAACTGACATGATCGGCCAGTATTTAGGCCAGACCGGCCCAAAAGTACAAAAGCTGCTTGAGAAAGGCTTGGGCAAAGTCCTATTCATCGACGAGGCTTACCGTCTCGCAGGGGGACATTTTGCACAGGAAGCTATGGATGAGCTCGTTGATTGTCTCACGAAACCTAAATATGCCCAAAAGATGATCACCATCCTAGCGGGCTATGACGAAGACATAAATCGGCTCATGTCGAGCAACCCAGGACTCACAAGCCGGTTTCCGGAGACCATGACGTTCAGACACCTAACCCCAGAAGAGTGCTTCCAACTCCTGACTGAATCTCTTGAAAAGCAGAAGGTTCTTGATGTCTCACTGCTCAAACAACCTGAACAGACCTTTTATAACGATAGCTTAGAATACTTCGAAGAGCTATCGAAGTCAAAATCATGGGGTAATGGCCGGGACATCAAAACGCTGGCACAAAAGATATTCAGAAAATTGATCTCTTCAGCTCCTGGGACGACAACCAAGCCCGTTGTTTCGGAAGGTGTCGTCCGCGAAACGGTACAAGAGATGTTGGACGATAGAACTAACCGGGAAACCCGCACTCATACAAGTCACCATAAAAGACATTCGAACTTACCCATTGCCCCCCCGCAAACGTCAAATAATGTTCCTCCTGCTACTAAAACAGGGACTCAAACTACATCTTCTGCTGATACTTCCAAAAAGTCCGAATCTCAAGATACCCCTGAGCAACCTGAAAAACCAAAGGAACCTGCTGCCCCCTCTGATGTTCGTGATCCAGGTGTCTCCGAGGAAGTGTGGCAACAACTCCAACAAGATAAGCTCGTAGCCGAAGCCCAAGAACGAGAATATGAGCGACTGCAAAAGGAAGCCCGGGAAAAAGAAGAAGCTCTTCGAAAAGCAGAAAAGGAATTAGAAGATGCCAAAAAGGCCGAGCAAGCAGAAGCAGATGCTGAGAAGAAGCGTTGGTTGGAAGCTGAACGTATCAAGCAGGAATTGGCTCAGAGGAGAAGAGAGGCTGAGTTGGAAGAGATTGAGAGGAAGCGGAAGGAGGCTGAGGAGAAGAGGAAGAAGGAGCAGAAGGCTCAGACGAAGCTGAGACAGATGGGTGTTTGTATTGCGGGATACCGGTGGATTAAGCAGCAAGGTGGGTATAGGTGTGAGGCCGGAGGTCATTTCGTAACGGACGCACAGCTGGGATTGTGATGTGACTTTTTGCAGTTGAGATAGAAATTATTTCTAGAGGTTATGAGTTCACTCATTTTCCAGTTGTTGCTATGGTAGCTATTTTAACTCCTCATATTCTATTAATTTCACTGAACTATGAAAGAGCTTATGTTCCTGATCCCTTATCATCATGGTAAACCCAAGCCATATCATCAACAAAGAGCGTATCCCGACACACTGCAATTCTTTTCACAACCACAACCTTAGCAGTCTATGCATACATCCTTCTAGACCCGCCACTCATCTTCAACCCAATCATGCCCTCTCCGTAAACCGAATGAACATCTTCGGTTTCCACCACATGACGTGACAGCTACTATCCCTCTCATAATCCAGGTCTTTACTCACAAGCTCCATATCATACTTATACAGCATCTTCGAGAGGATTAGAGAGATCTCGACCATAGCGAAACTAAGATTCATTCATTAGTCATGTATCACAAGAGGATTAAAGAAGGAAACTCACTTCTGTCCAATACAAGCCCTCAAACCAAGCGAAAAAGGCTGGCTGGCTTCCTTAACATCCTTACAATCAGGATCAATCCATCTCTCTGGTATGAAGCTCTCGGGATCATGGAAATTCTTCTCATCGTGAGTCACTGTCCATGCACTAGTGTAAACCTCCGTGCCCTTAGGAACCCAATACCCATCGATATTCGTACCGGGTGAGATTCTAGGGAAGCCTAATGAACCCGGGGGATAGATTCTCAAGCCTTCGTGAATGACACCTTGAAGGTAAGGGATTTGAAGGGCTGACGCGGCGTCGATCTCATCGTAGGAGGAATACCTGCTGCGGATCTCGGAGGTGAGTTTCTGAAGTGTTTGTGGGTTTTTGAGGAGATTGTAGGATGCGGCTGCGAGGAGGGTGGAGACGGTTTCTCCGCCTGCGATGATGAGAGTTGAGGCATGTGCGGTCATTTCTTCGCGTGAGACCTCTCCGCTGTGGACTTTGCCAACGATGTTGGTCATGATGTCTTTGCGGGCGGATTTGTTTTCTAGCCGTTTCTGCACTTTGACACGGCTGTAGTTGGTGTGTTTGTCGCGGACGCTGGTGGTTAGGTTTGGTAGTAGGCGGCGGCCGACGGCTGCGAGGAAGGAGTATCGTCGGAGGTTGTCGACTAGGGTGATGGCTAGGAGATGCTTTAAGATAAGATCCATCCAGAAGTGGTGGTGTTCTTTTTCGACGCAGTGGAAGGATTCACCGAAAGCCATTTCGCCGAGAATATCGAAAGCCACCATTTCATACCAATCAGACATGTTGAGGCCTTTTGGTCCTGAACCAAGCTTTCCGATCTTCTCAACGAATTGATCGATGCAGCGTTGGATGATACTTTCTTGCTCTGTGAGGGCTCGGGTTGAGAATGCGGCAGTCAAGTTTCTCTTCTTTTGAGAGTGTACTTTTGGGTTCCGTTCACTGCCGATGCATCCGGTTTTGAAGCCTGAGCCGTACATGTCGTAGAATTCACTCTTGACAAGTTGTTCCTTTCCAGCCCCAGGAGTGCCGTATATTCCCTTCCATGAGCCAGCAGATGAGAAGGAAAGTTCGTTTGGAGATACGCGGAATACTGGGCCGTATTTCTTATGCTGAGCTTCGATTGCGCGATGGAAGCGGCCGGTCATGGAGTGTCGGAATCTCCATAGCTATGCCATGTTTAGCGTGGCTTTTCACTGTGGTAGTTTGGGCCTTCAGCTTACCAGAGACGCTCTTGCTAGGAATGGTCCTGGAAACTTGGCTAAGGGGTGGAAGTAAAGATTGTAGATAGCATAGGTAACGGTGTATACGGTGAGCTATTGCAGTTGAATTATTAGTTACGTAGCGTGCCATAGACCAGTGTATACTCACGAAGATGCTAATGCCATATACCCAGTTGTTAGGTGCGGGGAGGTTCCCCCACGCATCCGTAACGGCAGGGGGGAGATTGTCTTTCAGCTTTTCAGCCATTTGTGCAGAAGTCATCCTCAGACTCTCCATAGTGTGATAAGAGAATTAAACTCGAGGAAAGAAAAAAAGAAGGGATGGAATGATCTTGACATATAATCCTTACAGTAGCCAAGAGTCGAAGTAGTAAGAGGGGAGTAGGCTTCACTGTTATGGCTTTCAAGGTCAGTGCTTTGAGAGATATCCACTATGCGGGGTCGATGAGGTTGCTCATTTAGGGAAAGCTTACTTATTTAGGTGAATGTTACTCCTTTTGGTGAGGATTCCGGGCATTGCTGTTTTGAGTGGCATTTATCGCTTACTGAACTTGACCGCTTACACTTTATCCTGCATGTTACACACCTCTGGGCGTAAGATATCCCATGAAGTAGGGAATTGGCTGTTATGGATAAAAAGCCAGAGTCCTACAAGGAATGGGCGTAGTGTTGGATAGGAGCGTGAATCATTTTGGAGTATGACGTGCGGTCATTGGCCAAAATTCTACTGGTGATGTAGACCGAATACTTGAATATATCATGCCGACAGACGTGATATACATCTAGAATCTTTCGGAAGATACCGAGAAGTTTCGTTAAACCCCCGCGGTAGGTATTACTATGCACGTCATATTAGCTCCATCCAATTACACTCGAATGCTCAGAGAGGACTTCAAGCCCTACCGACGTGATTACGACTCTTCATTCTCAAGCTACTAGGGACAAGAGACCGGAGTATAGATTTGCTTACGGGATCATAATGGATTCAATGTATGGGATAATTGTAATCTTTGTCAAATCTTCCTATCAGATAGAGCGGAGATCGAATCGCCATAACTCCCATGCTTCCGTATGGATCCGTAACCACATGAGAGAACTGGCCGTCACAATGTATCAACCTGTGGTAGAGCTCAACAGCTAAGCGGGAAATGAGCCTGAGGTTCCAGAATGAAATCAAGTCGTGGATTCAGGCTCTTAGAAGGCTCGTTAGCAAGGTGCGAGACAGTATATCATATAAGGAGCTTGTACTTGGTATGATTGTGGTGTATTTATCTCTCTTAGAATATTCCATGAAAGGCGACATATTTTTTCCATGTATTTTAGGTTGGAAAGGTTGGATGTTGATGGAATGATGGAGTTAGAGTTAGTAAGAAGTTTGAGGTGAATAGAGCACCGGCATCCAGAGTGCGCACACTCCATCACGAGCCCGCAGATCTCATCACGATATTACGCAATCGAGGCCTCTCTAATTCAACCAAACTCACATATATTCTAACCAATTTACGACCTCTAAGACCTCTCAGCCATATATTCGAATATATGGTTCAAATACATAGAATGACTCAGGCGCCACAACCAAACTAGCCCCTCTCAAACTTCGTACACCTTCTAACCTCCATCGCAGATCGGACTCCATTTCCAGATCAGGGCTACAGAGATATGGCGTGAGGAAGAAAGAATGAAAAATGTCATGTCTCGGCCAAATGGTTTGACTGCTGCCAGAAAATAGATTTTTTTAGAGTTCACTGATCTCAGATGTGTCACGTACTCCTTCCAAAAATAGATTCATTCCATGGACGACAATCTCGAAATTCTCAGTCTACCAGCAAAACCACCAATATCGAAACGAATATATGACCAACTAAATCTCTTCAGTCTCGAATCACAGGCCTCGCACCATGGATCTGAATAGAATGGCTCACATGATATTCTCTAAATCAACCACCACAACCTATTATCAGAATCATACTAAAGCAGAGCAGAACTTAATCCCCCCCCACATCGACACTCTATTGAATCTATTTATCTCTCTTTCCTAAAATCTCAAAACCCTTTAACTCACCCATCACCTTTCAACCCCGAACTCTATCCAAAATGAGGAACCCACCTCCAACCCCCAGACCTCGACTTGAAACTCGCTCTCCTCTCCACCCAAATCCTCCACGTCCACCGCTTATCCCATTTCTTCAACCTCCTCCGTATCGATATCCACATCTACGAACCCTCCGAACCCTCCCAACAAATCTCCCTCTTCTAAACTTCAGAAACCCCCAACCCCGCCGGCCCTCCTATCCCGCTTTACAACATCCCCCAAACCTGCCGCGGCTGCCAAACATGCCCAACATAATACGCTATCCATATATGGGAGCTCCCTCACCTAGAATACCGAATCCCATCAGCGGGCCTAGTGGGAGCAACAACACCAACACGCCCGAACTCCCCGGTCTAGTCAGCTACAACATTCTCCTCCTCAGCGACCGTCAAATCCCGGAACAACGTCTCCGAACCATTCTCGAAATGTGGGATTTTAGTGTACATAGCTGGGAGCAAGCACGCGGAACACTTGAGGAAGCGGAAGCCATGTTACCGGCTGGGGAGATGATATGGGATAATGATCATAAGAGAGAGGAGAGAAAAAGATGCGATGCTCTCTTTACTAGGGTTTTGGAGGCATTGTATAAGCTTTTGGGTTCTTATGAGTATGTATTTTATTTCGTTTTCTTTTTCACCCGGCTTATTGCTTTGCTAGAATTAGTGTACTGATGTTTTGTGTTTAGTTATAACCTTTTTTTTCCGACGACACAAACGATATATATTGCGTCAAGGAATAAAAATGGGCGTCCGTTGCCACAATGGTTGGATTCTATTGTGACGGTTAATCAGTCTCTACTGGAGTATGATGATGCGTGATGGACTTTGTCTTGACACATGCATACACAAAGAGAGAGAGAGAGAGAGAGAGATACGCATATAGCCGTGCGTATATAATAGTCTTAGCTATTCTAACCTAAGTAGCGCGAAGTTGGATAAAGGTTCTAAATGTTGTATTCAATACCCAAGAATGATAGAGGAGAGAGTGGGCAATGAAAGAACCTTTTCTTTATTTCTTCTCTTCATTTTCCTTTTGGAGGGACGGCAACTTTTGTGATATTCCGGAGAAATTGAAAAGCGTAACCCAGCTATGATAACAACGACGGGAGCTTAGAGTTTACAAAAAAGAGTAGACGGAGAAAAAAAACATTTCCCCTTATCAGGAGTAAGGTAGAAGAATATCACGAAATCGGTTCACCACACTTGCCTCAGTTAGAAGGAAACCAGAAATTATACAACTGGGCCACTTCCGGCGAGGGTTAGCCCAAGCCCGAGCCAACCTTAGAAGTAATTTGGAGAATGGAATATATATCATCATTAGGAAGTGGATCACCACACCTCATAAACATTCAATGAATCATCAGAAGAACACAAACTTAGTAAATATGAACCAACAACGAACCTTCACATCCTCCCCCTAACAGCTACAACAGCCTCCCCCAACCCCTCATAAAAAACCCTCCAACCTCCCCTCCCCACCTCACCAACAGAAACCCTCCCCTCAACCTTACCATCACACATACCAGCACAACCTTCAATCCTCTCCCCCACCCCCCTCTCCAACTCACCCTCCCTTCCCATCCCACCAACCCCCTCAACCTCCTCACTCCCCCTACCAATCCCAACAGCGCCACTACCCCTCAACCCCCCAAACCCCGCCCCAACCACCGCCCTCCTCGTCCACCGACTCCTAACACCACAAAAACACCATTGAACAACTCTAGGCCTAGTGAATCGATCAACGCGCTCTCGTAAATCCATGAGCGTCATCATAGCCGTGAGGTCAACGTGTGTGACGGATGAGAAGTCCAGGATTATTGCTTTGAGGTTGGTGGCATGTTGGGACTGGGTGGATGGATGTTAGTCAGTTTGGTAAGGTAATTAAGTTAGGCTGTGGGGTTCAAGATAGAGGATAAAGGGGAGAGTTTATCTTACTTTGTTGATGTCGCTGGTGGTGGTTGTGGTTATGTGTCCAAGGTTCTGGAAGATAGCGCGGGTGAGTTGGTCAAGTGATCGAGATGCGTTTAGATATGTGAAGCCTGAGAAGCGGTAGACAAGGATTCCGTGATCGTGCTGTACTGTTTCGGTATCCAAACTCAAATTTCCTCCATCAGATTTCTTTAGAGAAGTAATAACCCGCTCTATCGTTGAGGTAGTAGACTTAACCTCATATATCTTACCCTCTACATTCCTCTCGCCATCATCCCCTCGTCCGGCATCACGAACACCAGTCAAAGGTGAAGAAGATACCGAATCAACAACCCCAACAACCCCACCCACAGCAAACAAACTCCTTAAAACGAAAATCCCCAGACCCGCCCCCACACAAAAATACACCGCATCCCCAACGCCCTTCAAAACACCCACCACCGTCCCCACCAAAAACACCGTAAAATCCACCGGATCAATCCTCCAATACCTATACATTGCATCCATCTGCACCACCAACCCCAGCACCGCATGCACAATAACCGCTGCCAGGGCCGCCTTGGGAATATAATAAAACACCTTGGGCAAAACATAGATAGCCAGAAGCACCACCACCGCGGTAACGATCCCACATAAAGGCGTCCTAGACCCCGCTTTTGAGGTGATTGCTGAGCGGGAGAAGGACCCTGTTACGCTGTAGCCGCCGATGAAGGCGTTTAGGATGTTGGAGAGGCCGGTGGAGAGGATTTCTTGGGAGGCGGTGATAAGGTAGTTGTTTTTTTGGCTGAAGGATTTGGCGATGGAGATGTGTTCGATTAGGATTACTATTAGGAGGATGGGGGTGTGTGGGAGGAGGTGTTTGAGTGTTGTGGGGGTTAGGGGTGGGATTGATGTGCTTTGAAGACCTAGGTGTGTAAGTGGCGCAGAATTGGAACTGGATGGGGGGTTATGGTTGCTTACCGACAGGTACATTTCTTATAATTTTGACCAGGGGTTTTGTGCGGTGATGTCGGTTCATGACGTAGCTGATCATGGTATATAGAAGAATAACAAAGACGTTCCGCAGTGTTGAGAGGAAAAAGAAAAGTCTTGAACGTTTGGGATACCGTTTCCCAAGAAATCCACACAGATACCGCAACGCATACAACAGTATCAATGAAGAAAGCCCAAGTGCAGCATCCAATCCTACCCGATCCAAATGTTTTAAAGTATTCACCAAAGAATGGTATCCTGATCCATTCGTTGAAAACCCCGTGATTCCGAGTAATGGAGGAAGTTGACCGAAAGTGATCGTAAGAGCTGATCCAGTGACGAATGCAGATATTGCTGGGAGAGATATTAGTTCTACTACCCAGCCAAGCCTGAGTAAACCGAGGAATACGATGAGTACGCCTGCAATGAGCGCAAGGGATGATGCTAGAATATGAGGTGGAATATCCGGAATCTCTTTTTGGACGGAATAGATGATGTTGCTTGTGACTATGGATATCACTGCCGTAGGCTAGAATAGATCGATTAGCCAAACCCCATTACTTAGTGTGGACACTGGAATCTCACCCCAATATTAATATCTTTAGATGTTCCGAAGATCCAATAACTCGCAGCACCTATAAACGAAGAATAAAGACCGTATTGCGGGGGAAGTTGAGCAAGAAGCGCATATGCCATCCCCTGGGGTACTATGACAGCGCCAACAGTGATGCCTCCTTGGATTAGCAAAGTCAGATAACTTTCAATACCCTCACCTACCAGCGACCATGTCCCCAAGAATCCATTGAGTATTGTAACGCGTGATCCAGGTGAGGAATGGGAAGAGGCTAAAGAAGTATTGAAGAACTCCATTCATGGAAGGCCGGATACTTGCGAATACATCTGAGACTCGAGCTTCTTCTGTGTACATGTCATGGTTGTTTCCTGTCACTGTCTCTGCGTGCAATGGATCCAGCTTTATTCCCAAGCCTTTTGCCAAAACTCGGCGAGCCTTGATCTTGTTAAGTCCCATAACTCTCTCCTCTCATGACATGTCAGTGAAATGAGAAGAAAGTCTTCCGGATGATAAATTTCTGTTCGTATGCTGAACTTCCATTGATACATATTAGATCCCTCGTACGATGAAGAAGCTACGGATTTACAGACTCCGTAATATTCTAAAAGATTAATGTTGCGATATCATGACGCCGGAAGGTAGCATTTCAATAATGAAATCTGCATGATAAAGTAGGTAGAGTAAAAAGAGGCCAGCTCCACTTGATAAAATATATCATAGTGGTCATCAGTGATTTTACAAAGTGCAACCAAGGTAAAAAGACCTCACGTGGTATGCGAAGGAGATCAAAAACCTAAATATAAGTACTAAAAGCCGCATCTCGGCAGATACCCTCGAACCCAGAAACCAGGTTGTCGGGTAAAGCATATTCGTCAGTTGGCCAGAACCTTCATTTCACCTGAAGGTGTGATCGGAGAATTTATTTCCTGATCAAATCTTATATTAGAATTCGGGACTAAGATGAAGGTGGGGGGTGATATGCTTCCGGGAGCAAAAGCGTATTGCTCGTCAATTATTTCCTCAAATTATACCACTACTCACCACTCAGCAACACAGCACCTCACAAGAATCCCTGGCCTGTTCCATGTCCCACCCCCAAGAGCACAACAAATGTCGCCTTTCCACCGGCCACATGTCCCAAATATCCCTCCAGCTCCTCCTCTTCATCAATCACAAAAACCATTTCCCTATCCTGGCCTCCGGGAACTTTCTCCTTGACAACTCCTTCAATCTTCACCAAAACACTTCCTGGGTGCTCGCGCATGACGAGGTTGCGGATCTCGACTACAGTGCCAGTCTGTAGAACGCTAAGCCAGAGGGTTTTACCGGGTGTTTGAGTGATCGAGTGGGGGTGAAGACGGAAGTAAATGGGGAGGGGGAAGGAGCTTGGGGGAGGTTGATGCGGGGTTGTGAACATGGTGTCGGTGAAAGGGTATTGGTTGTGTTGGTCTTGAAGGACGGAGGTGTGACTCGCCGCGAGAAGGAGAGATGGATCAATTTGGAGATCGGCGATGTTGTTGGAATGTTGTTGTATTGACGCTGTAGGGTGATGTTCTTGGACATCATTGTCCTCATTCAGAGACTCATGTTGTTGAGTGGAGTTGGATTGGTTTCTTGCTTGAGTCGTAGAGTCGGTATTGCGTTGTCCAGTCTGCCGAGTGACATTCATTCGAGGTCTGTAATTAGGAGAAATTGCATTTGGATTCATCGAAGGTGGCGCAGGGCCGGGGCCTGGTCCTTGATTGATCTGTTGTTTTTTATTCGGATCTCGTTTCGTCTGGTCGCCGCGATACCGTTTCATGACGTCTCGACATAGGAACTCTGCAGCCTTCTGTTTCCTCTCGTAGTTGGGATCAGCAGGACCGCAAGCAAATATGCGTTGGAGGGTTTCCGACTCTGCCATCCATTCCGCTTTGATTCGATTCCAGACATCGATACCCATCTCGAGCTTGTTGGTGAAATGGTTTGCCTTTAGCTTATTGTAGAAAGATTCTCGTATGTCGCGACTCTCTTCTGGATTGACTTCCAGGATATTTTTCGCCTCTTGGAGAGACATTCTGGTCTCCATCGTGCGCATACGCTTCGTGACGTCTAAACAGATAA
Source organism: Rhytidhysteron rufulum CBS 306.38 (assembly GCA_000467735.1). Classification (NCBI taxonomy): domain Eukaryota; kingdom Fungi; phylum Ascomycota; class Dothideomycetes; order Hysteriales; family Hysteriaceae; genus Rhytidhysteron; species Rhytidhysteron rufulum. The sequence goes on from AJFL01001076.1 coordinate 23,243, forward strand.
CATCGAGACACAAAGCCTTCTGGCTATTCCGACTAGACATAATCCCGTTCTCCTGCCTAGCCAAAGGATCGCTTTCAAAAACGTTGAACAGATGCTCATTCTCTCGAATGAGTCGATCTTTGATCTCTGCCCATTTCTCCGGACCACACATCGTCTTCTTTATGATGCCATTTTGCTGACAAAGAGCCTGAAACTCATCTCGAATTTGCCGATATTGATCGTTATCAAGGCTCAGGTACGCCTTGCTCTCGTCAAGCGTAGTCTCGGAAGGGAAGCGAGGAGGTTGTTTAGGATCAGCGGGCATTCCAGCATATCCTCTTGTTCGACGTCTTCGTTTCCGCTTCGCCCACAACTCGTCACTCTCAGCCTGAAGTTGTGCCTTTCTCATTTCCTGCATCTGCAAAACCTCTGGGTCTGGTGCCGGAGAAGCTTCTCGTAGCTCAGGAGCGAATTCTTTCCTGATCCGACGGCGTTTGGGAGGGCGAGCTTCTGCGTCCGTTTCATCGGGATTCCGCTCTTCTGCAGTATCAGGCTCCGCCTCGGCGTCTTCGTCTGAATCCGTCGACTCTTCCTCGCTCGAGCCAGACTCTCCATCGAGTATTGCATTTCCCAACTGCCGAATGATGTCTCCTTTTCGTCCCCTCCTGCCACCTCCACTGCTTCCTTTCTTCTTCCTAGGACCATGTTTCCACTCAAAGCCAACACCAGTACTCTTCCTCAACAGCCATCGAAATCTTATCCGAAGCCTCATAAGCTCCCGATCATTGATTCTAAATCCCTCCCTCTCCAATGTCTCCAGCATATCCTTCTGTCCAACATTCTTCTCCCATAGTTCTTTGACCCGGTCGATGAGGGCGGAGTTCTTATGGGCCGGGTTTTGTTTGCTAGGAAAGTCCCATCGCTGCAATCAAACAGTTAGTCGCATGTTTCAGGATGAGCAAAATCGAGGTGGGGAAGGGGGGTCGCGAGGCGCGAAGAAGCATTGAGTCGCACGAACGTACCTTGAATTGTACCTGAAAAGCGCGCTTGCTGTCATCAACCCATTAGCACCATTCACCTGAACAAGAGGGAAGACAGCCCATGTGATATCGAAGCCATAGCTCCCTGTACGGAAGGCGGCCTCTACCCGGATGCAATCAGGACAGACGTACCTTGCCTTGAAGCCCTCGGTCTTCTGGAAATATTCCACAACCTCATCGAGATGCTTTCGCTCCTCCACATACATGCGATAGCATATTTCCTCTTTGCCCTCCCAGTTATACATGGCGGTAGTGCGGCCGATTGTCGGAGGGTGTGTTGGGCGGGATTGCGCGAATGGTGATGTGGTTGAAGCTGGCTGCCGAAGGCGGGGAATGGATTCTTGGCGTCGCGAGGTCACGTGAAGCTACGTCTATTGTGTACCTAGGTACCAGCAGATTCACCAAAGACAAGATTAAGAACTAGTATACATGTCTACATTGACACCCAACCTATCCCTAATCCACCAACCCAAATCCAACCTTAAAACCCTCTCCCCTCGATTCTAAAGAGTTTATACCAAAAGTATGCAACCGTCTATAAACCATAAACGACCTATGCATGTTCATTTCTCAATCCTTCTTATTCCTTCAAGCACAAAACCAAACCACCCTCATCCAAAAGTCTAATCTACAAGAAGAAGAAAAAATAACAGGCTTTTAGAAGAGTAAGAAAGGGAAAAAATGCATTACAATGCATATACGAAATGTATCATAATAGTCTTGAACCCGAGGAGACATTATCATGAGAAAGAAGAAATTTTGAAGAGGAAACAAAAAAGCAAAAAAAGAACTTCGTGACATTTTACGACGGGTCTCTTACGTCGTCAAAGGGTTAGAAAAATACCCAGACCCACCCTTTTTCTATCATCTTGCGAAGAAGATCAGCAACGCCATGACGATGCCTAATATCACAGCTTTCGTTCATCATTGCAAGGGGAAGACAACTAGCCTAAACGCCACGCTGATTGGCGAGAAACAAAAAAGGAAGTACGAAGAAGTAACTGTGAATATGTATCATTTCAAGGGCTTCTTCTCGGACGAGGACGAGCCTGACGAAGCCCGTGGTCGAGACGGTACGACCAAACCTAGTGGGTCGGGTGATGCGGATTTGGGATACCTCGCGGCGAGTTCCTCGATCTTAGGGACGAGTTCGAGTATGCGGAAGGGCTTTGAGACGACGTCGTCCTAAGGTATATTAGTTGTGAATTAGTAGAATTGTAATTTTGTTCTTACCATTCCGGCATCCAAAAGCGCCTGGATCTGTTCGCTACGAGCATTTGCAGTGACGGCGATAATGGGGACGTGCATTTTCAAAAGCCCACTCTCCTCCCACTCACGAATTTGGGAAGTGCATTGGAGCCCGTCCATTACAGGCATTTCCTTATCCATCTATACTCATGTTAGCACAATTTTTTTGAGGGAGAGAAGGGGAGTTGTGATCCCACTTACAAGAACAACACCAATATCCACAGCGTCAGAATCATTTTCTTTCCAATACTGGCTCTCTTTCAGTCGATCGAGCGCTTCACCTCCGTGGTTCGCCACATGGACAGTGATGCCTTGATTTCTAAGTTGACGTGAGAGGACACGTTGGTTCACTTTGCATGTAATTAGTACATGTGTAATGCTGTTTGAAGAAGGAAGCATACCTAAGTTATCCTCCACAATCAGAACCTTAAGATGTGCTCTCTTTGACTTGATATCCTGAACAACCGTCTCTTTGGACACGTTTGCAAAGTCCTTGACCCTTGGTGCATCCAATGGACGTTTATTATTCGCGTCCGAAAGCTGCCGTGCCAATGAGACAGGAATATGATCTGAGGCATCTTCAGGCGGTGATGTCCTCCTACACTTGACGTAAAAGGCAAAAGTACTTCCTTTTCCAGATTGAGAGGATACGCCGATCTCACCTCCTTGCAATTCGGTCAGTTCACGGGAAATAAATAACCCAAGACCCGAACCACCATATTGGACGTGTGTACGGGGCGAAGCTTGTGAAAAGCGTTGGAAAAGGGTCTTCTTTTCGTCCTCTGTAAGACCGCGACCAGTATCTTCTACCGCAAACTGTAGGTATATTTCCTCGCCTGTGCCCCAATCCGATCCAAGGGTTTGATCTATACGTTTGGATCGTGAAGGAAAGAAATTCACAATGGGATTCTTGCATTTTGAGAAACGCCTTGAAGATGCAGACAGATTGACTTTGATGGTACGTTTTGTTTCGGTCGTCGTAAACTTGATGGCATTCGTGGTAAGATTGATCAGGACTTGGAGGACGCGCGAAGGATCCAGCTTCACCCAATCTATGTTAAGATCTTTGAAGGAATTGTCAAGAACAAATTCCATTTGGATATCAGCCGTTTGAACTTCACCCTCGAACATTTTCAACGCCCTTTGGACGACCGTCAAAGGTTGTACATCGACAGGTGTCACCATGAGCATTGCAGAGTCAAGTTTAGAGAGAGTCAAAACATCATCGACAATACGTTTCTGGTGCTGTGCGCACAAGGCAACTGTTTGTGCTGCGTCGATGGTGCTTGAAATGAGTTCGGTAGGTATAGAGTTTTTCCCTGCAGACCGAAAGTCGATCAATGACGTTGATATTTCATCAGCGCATTGTAGGATTGCGCTCAATGGGTTCCTCATCTCGTGACTCGTGATGTCGATGAAATTCTCCTGTTGCCTCTTCAATTCCACAGCTTCTTCCATTTTCCTTTTCTGGAATCCTTCGGCCCATTTCTGCTGGCTGATATTGGTGATGCTACCAAACACGCTCTTGAGCATGCCTGACGGGTGCACTTCCGGAAATGCGCTGAATAACACCCACGTATCTCCCTTGTTGCCATTCGGATCATCCCATGGTGCTTTGAAACGAAATTCGACATTGCTGGCTTCCGTCTCCTCAATAAGTTTAACCCACAGGGTCCTCACCATTGCTTGGTCCTCCTCTTTCACGCAGTCGATCCATCTGTTCGTGTTTTCAGTGTCCCTGGGCACTCGAGAGATCTCGTACCAAGCATCGTTGCAATAGGTGATGTGGCCTTCCGAATCTGCGATAAACAAACCCGCCGGGGAAAATTCCGCCATTCTGGTAAACCTTGTTTCGCTGTCTATCGCTTCTTGCGTACGGGCAGCTAATTGCTCTGACAGATTGATACGATCTTCAGCGGCAAGCCTAGCTGCTTTTTGACCTCGTCTAATTTCTTCTTCGAAAAGAACAACAGATGCTAAAGATGTTGCGAGCTGTCGGCTGAGCAACTGTACGAATAGAGTATAATCGTCGTCATACGGTCTTCGGGGATTTATTCCCATGACCAAGAAGCCGAGAATCGCCTCTCCTGTTGTTGGATGGATAGGACATACAACGACATCTCGACATGGGTCACCAAAACCTCGCCACTCTAGTCCGAATAACATCTCGGCAGGAAGATCTCCAGATCCAATTCCCAGAAAAACGGGTTTGTCTGTCTTCATGACCTCTCGAAATACTGGGCCAAAGCCCTCAGTGCCCTCCTTGAGGTCAATTTTATCAGGTGCGCAAGGATGATTGTGCGGGACGCCCAAGGAACCTTCCAAGTAGCATTGCTTTGAACCCATCAAACTACTAGAGTGTATCGAAGAGGAATCGCTATCGGAGTCGTCTGATACCGAGTAAAGTAGGATGAATGGTGTGTCAAATTCATTGTCAGTCAATGCTAACAGGACTTGTTCCCAGAAACCTTTTACGTCTCTTGCAGTCGCCGTCCGCTCCCCCACCTCTCGCAAGGTAAGCATCCGTCTCTCTGCAATCTTCCGACGCGTCTTTTCGAATGCAGGATTATACAGGCCCATGACGGTTCCATCTTCGCCCACCATGGGAATGATTGACCAAGAAAAGTAAGTCTCCTCGAGGAAGCCGCTTCGTTTCATGAACAGGCAATCGTCGTCCTACAGAGCATCAGCACTTGAGAGTGAAAATGATAATTTCTTCGAACCTTCATGGTCGCTTGACCGGTGAGTCTAGCATTCGCGAATACATCCTTGACTTCATCCCATATTTCGGCCCAAGCTACTTTGTAACTTTGGCCCATCAATTGGGGATGCTTCTGGCCTGCCAGCAGAACGTAGGCTTCATTGTAAATGGCAACGAGTTCCTCTCCCCAATACATTGCGGCGGGATGCGGGCTGGCCATGATAAGGTTGCACATTTGTCTGAGATCAGAGGACCAGTTTTCAATGGGGCCGAGGGGCGTTGATGCCCAGTCGATACTTCGTGCGAATTGGATATGTCGAGGAAGCGTGGGTGACAGGGGCAGCCTCGTCCAGTCGAAAAATCCCACCTCCTTTGGCGGACTGGGAACGCTAGAAAATGAATCAACATCGCCCGCTGTGGAAGCACGGAGAACGCACTCGTTTGCAAATGAGGAGTTGCCTTCAAGGAACGAAGGTATGTCTACCTTTCCGGATCTGGTCATGTTTATTGAACTGAATTTGTTCACTGGGCCGCCGACCGCACCGTTACCGACAGCAAAATTAGGTGGAACCGGATCATTCTTCTCAGGTACATTCACGACTCGTGGCTCCGGCGACACATCCCGTACAGGGGAGAGGGCTGAGCTCCCAAAGTAGTCTTGCGGCTCCTGCGGTTCAGACAGATGCATTGGGCCACTTGATATGGTCGGCTTTTGGTCGGGTACAGAACGGGGTGCTGATGACGAGGGAGGAACAACAAAATCAAAAGACGAAGTAGTGGACGGAACGGCCAAGGACGTCGAAGTAGGTTGATACTGCCCACTTGCCACGCGTAATCGTTTCCTTAACGTATAACAGGACCAAAGAATACCGCCATGTTCTATCGGTGAGGGATTGACATCGACATTGTCGGAGGCATTGGTTAACAGCCAAGCCTTAAACTGATTTGCGGCGTGAAAAGAAGCTTGTGAAGAAGCAATGTCATCGGGAGTGATCATCTCAATTGAATTACCTGATATCGACTCCCATAACGCGGCTTTGGACCGTAGTGCAGAATTGGCAAAAACAATGTGAACGTTAGTAGGACTGGGTGGGTAGCTTGAAGCATCCCCAATGTCGATTATGAAGGTAGGACGCGGATCTTGCTCCAACAGCTCCACGGTGCCTAAAGAACCCAATATGCGCAGAGGGTCATTCCGATCTTTACCCTCCGGTGACACTGTCCTCGGCAGGCTCGAGCGATCACTCCGCGTGCTTTGTACGCTTGGTGCGCCCGGGGGACTTAACCCGCTAAAAGTTCCCCGGGCCAACTTGACGGTTTTTATGCCGCTTTCTTCACCATGTGTCTTGCTCAGCATCCTCGCCGCTGCCTCGGAACTGGAGAACCTCGCTGGGAGCTGAGGTCTCGCGCGCTTGCGATGGGAGAAGAACAGAGGTGAAGGAGGCTGATTGGCAGGGTTGCCGAGTGTAGGGAAATTGAAATGGTCAAAGGTATGTCTTGAGCGCGTTGGCAGGCGACGTCGCTTGTGCAAGGGTTCGCTCGCAGGTTGCGGGGCCAAGGGAGAGAGGTCAGCGTCCCTCGAGGAGCGCTTCTTGCCCGTCGTTGCAGGTGTACTGTGTACTTGAGCGCCGGGGGGTGCTAGCGGCGACGAGGCGGGCTGCCGTCTCGGGGAGGGTAGGTCAGGTCGAGGGAGTGGTATTTTCCATGAGGGTTTGCGCGAAAGAGAGGGTCGGGCGGTGGGCGCTGCAGCAGGAGCGGGCTTGTCGTCTCGTCTTGAGGGAGTGGCCGTGGGCGTGGGAGGCTTCGAGGCCTCCGGTGGAGGAGGGTGTAGGTGTATTGAGTCTTGATACTCGGGTGTGCTGAGCCGGCGGTTTTCTGGATTGTTGGCAGTCGGACTGGGGGGGTTGCTGGATCCTGTAAATATTGACTTGGGTATGTTCATTACAAGGGCGGCGGCGAGGTGGAGGAGAGAGAATGCCAGTAAGACAGCGCCAGGGTAAGCCAAGAGCGGGCCCTTGCGAGCAGCGGGAAGGCCTCGAATGCGTGCTGAGACGGCAGCGAGAGGGTCGAGGAGAATTCGGTGTCTACTCTTTGGCTTTGCCTTTGTCGAAGTCCAGTCGCTAGTTAAGAGCACATGGGGAGCGGCCAATCATGCGTGGTCCAGGCGTGGGCGGTCCGAGGAAGGGCAGGCGATGACGATGAATGATGGAGGATATGCACTCGGCCACGGCGGTATGCTGGGGAGTGAGGGCGAGGGGGAGAGGTTGGGGAATGCGAGGGAGAATAGAGGCCGATGATATATGGGATATGGCCAGAGGTTGAAGTGAAGGTGAAGCACGAGTTCAGTTCGCAAGAGCCATCGATCATCATCACGGGCAGGAGCAAGTCAAGTCCAATCCTTCTCCTTGGCATGACGAACGATTCATTCAGCACCTCGCCTTGCACACACGACAGCTGCTGTCAATCCGTCTCTACCTAGGTATGCTACGCGTCTGCCCGCATTCGCTACGGATTCCTTCGCCCTCGCAGGCTGCCCGCGATCGGACGATACGAAGATTGGAGCGTGGTTCGTCGCAGGATAAATTGGGTAGGCGGTATATAGACACATTGGCGACGGGATGCATCTGCTGTGCTCTAGCGATGCTAATGCCGCCATCTGATGTCATCGCCGTCCTAGCGGAGCCACCAAGCTCCACCAAGCTCCCTGACCCCATAGCCGACTCTATTGATCCTGATTTAATGGTTTCCCATCCCCTTTTCCGCCAATTCACCCATCTTCCTCTCCAATCTCCAACTTCCAACACCGTCGCCGTGTCTATGCCCCAGCTAGGCCATGCCGTCGATATTCTCACCCTCTCCCGCCTACCTGTGGCTGCAGTAGTCCACAGCTGATGTCGCCGCCATTCGGCTGCGGAAGAGGGATGTGTCAACCGAGATCCACCAACCGATCTGCCTCAAAGCAAATGCCAACCATGCCCGCTCATCTTTTGCCTCCCTACAGCGGTTATAGCGCATCGACTTTTTTTAACCTTTGAAACATTTTCACACCGATTCCGCGTCTTCTTTGTTTTGCGCAGTCAAGGCTGGCTTTCCTGTCTATGATTCTTCGCCTCATCGGTTCAACCCGAGCGTCGTACAAGTGCTTGCATCTCTATACACTTTCCCTTTTCAGCTGACTATTTTGCAAGCAGTCTTTATACACGACCTCGCATATACAGCATGCATCCTCACTTATTCCAAATATACTTGTACAGGAGTAAGATATAACATGGCGCCCGATTCCACCCTTTCCAACTTCTCCTACGCCATCCATGCTGCGCTCAGTATGCCTAACAAACTCTCCCGACCCATCCGATCCGAACTCCTGTATTCCCATGAACTCCAATCAATTGCCTCCCAAAACCCTAAACCATGCGAATGCTTTGCGAAAAACCATAGTCCCATTAACAACACCCTGAGCAATCACAATTACAATCACCATTGCAATCCGAACAACAGGCAAAACACGCTTCAAAGAGTGAGAAGCAGAGAATATACGACACACTATCATATCAATCCATAATTAGCTGCTTGTTAAATGTTGAGATTTGCGCCTCATAATATCGGATGTTGGAAGTGAAGGGCGTCTAGATTCGAGGTATACATACCAAAAATCACAAAAATTCATCCCGCACCATATTCCATCGCTAGGCTCCCTACTATCCCGCCATTCTTGTTCCATCTATCACCATACACATGTCAGCTTCAACATCCCATTTTTCTCTCGGAATATAATAACCAAGTCAAGGTTGATTGGTTGGATGGAAAGATAATATTTTATTCAAGGAAAAACGACACGTACCTCCATGTTACCATTTGGTTGCGGTTGTGACATTTTCGTAGCGTAGCTTAGCGCAATCAATTTAAAATTCTTGGTCTTCCACGGAAGTCGTTTATGAGTCGTTTAACGGTCGGTTGAACTAATATGGATTGAGCGGCTTTTCGCTATTTCCGATTGAATAAATTCAATATTTTGCAATCGCAAACGCCCTTCAAACCGAACTAGAACTTTTAGAGAAACGAGCGACTAAGTTGGGTTGAGCCGAATTCGATAGCGAACGTGGTGTTGATGAAAAGGTGAGCGGAGCGAAGACGCGACGCCGAGAACTCCTCGCGATGGAACAAGCTTTGTTTATAAGATTCGATCTGATGATCTGCCCACAACGCCACGAAGATTACGAAGGTTACGAACTCGTATCCCTATTTAAATTAGACGAAAACTCATGTAAGCTTTTGTGTTTTGGAATGAGATTAGTTATTACGTTGTTAGGTTTAGATTGAGGGAGTTAGAAAGAGGGCGGTGCAAACCGAACTCAGGGTCCTCCTGCTGTGGAATGCCAAGAGTTTCGGAGGAGTTTGGGTATTGCTATTTATCCTGTGGGGGGTTTTTGTTTTCTGCCTGTGAAATAAGCTTTTGAACTTTAACTTCCTGTTGCTTTTATATAAATTCCGTTAGTGATATCTATGGTTATCTTTTTTTTTTAACTCTCTCTTCAGCCTCAAGGCGAAGGATTTCTAGCTGAGCTAAATCTGCCGTTTTCAGCAGTACAGCCTCACTCGGTGGGACCATGTTACCTCCGAGGTATAAGCCACCCCCGGAAATTTTCCTGAAAGGGCATTTGTTTGAGGATAGTTCGATAGAAACAATCAACGGTAGGAAAAAAATATATTTCACTGTAGGGATCGTTTTCTGGAGTGGAGCTTTGCGAATGAAGGGTTGTTCCTTTTGGGCTGAATAAACGCGCTCTTAGTTATGATTATTGATAGTGTTGAGAGGTACCTAGATCGTGTATGGTTCATATCAGCCTTCGTCTTACTTACAGATGGCTTAGCAGATTGGTATGCGCTTGACTATCCGTGGTTGATCAATTTTGTTTGTCAGGATTCTCGCATCGAAGTAGCGGGTGTTGACTCCTAATAGGTCTATTATGCCCAAGGCCAGTGTATGATTTCGGCATTGATTTCGTTGATTGACAACGTTGAAGGATATATATCTGCCAAGTGATATAGAAGGTATCCGGAAGGCGGGGAACCTGTGTTAGCGGAACCGACCGGCCTAGTGTGGTATGAGGGTTTCATAAGCTGTGGGTATTCTTGCGACCATTCGCCTTTGAATCGTAAAAACTGCTTGTGGGTATGTTCAATTCGTGCTCGGGAGAGATATCAGGGATTTGTTCTTAGTTGCACCATTCCGGCCCTTCGTTGCTGCCAGTCCAGCCTCAGACGCAGTATCCCAGAAGTCGAAACGAAGGGAACCACGGTCAGGCGAGAAGATCTTGAGATGGAAAGATGAAAATAGCAAGACCAAAAGATCATCGAAAGTGTTGTAACATTTTAAGTCGTTAAGAAAGTTATAAGAAGACAAGGTAAGGCCTGACCAGGAATATAGCCCTCAGCAATGAATGAACGTCCCATGCGCAGGACTTGGGTATCATCAAGTCCGTATTCCACCGGCATATGCTACTCCGGGAAAAAAAGTAGAGATCGATTTAACAGCAGCATTCGCAGCACTCGAGGCAGCATTCGCAGGATTCCTCGCACAAGAAACAACAGCACATGACAGCAAGACTATGAATGTCAGTTGAATTCCATCCAGGTTCGGTTCTTGGAAGGTCGGGGCATTTCTTACCAGCTCATCAGACATCCACGGTCCTTCTTTTCCTTGGGTGGTTCGGGAGGGCCTTGTTGGTAGTACATCTAAGACGAGGATGTTAGCTATGCTCGGTCGTGCAAAAGCTTCTTCCATCTGCGTACTGGTTGTGGTGGGGGATATCCACCTTGTGGATACTGCCCCTGTGGAGGGTAGCCTTGAGGTGGGGGACCTTGTTGGTAATATCCTCTATTGTAAAGAGGTTAGAAGGTTGTAAGAGGTAATGGCAGCTTCCAAGAGGTCCAAGACTTACGGAGCAGACATTATGACTATACGAGGTACGGCTTTTCAAAGAACGAACTCGGTACGTAAAGGAAGGAAAGTGATGAAGTTGAAGCTTTGTAGGTATCAGCAGAATGCGGCACCCCTCCGAACCTTAAGACGAAAGCTAATCGCCGCCAAGCCCATGACCCTGCCTGAGCCCTGCAGTCGAGTAAGACGAGTGAAAGATTATGTGGCTTGACCCATGCCTTTCCAGCCTCAGGTGGCTGCCGTATTGCCGAGTCCATCCAATCAGCATCGACCGCGACCAGTGAACTGCAACCAAGTGGTCAATGCCCAGCGGATTGTGGCAAGTATCATCGTTAAACGGGAGCCAGACATTACGTGAAACGGCTTAGGTCTCTTACACAATCATGCGGGATGCGTAATCCTCGCGCTTGGATTCAGTCTTGGCTTCCTTGGATCTCCACTCACGGCCCGGGACACGAGCAAAGCTGGCAACGAGTTGCGCGTTGGGAGAAGGCAAAGACAACATTGGCGATTCCTTTGCGTTGCTCGTGTGCTGCTTAGCTTCTTTCTGTAACGGCCTCCACACCTCCTACTTAATCATCTCCCTCATGAAGGAATGGAATTCCGTCACAACGATAAACCTCCAGCTTTGCGACGACGAAAACGAGTCAGCTGAAAGAAGCTTCTGCCCTATGGCCGTGGGCACCAAATTGTGATCCCCGAGGACGAGAACGGTTGACGTTGCGATTTAGGGAGATCCCGCATATCCCCGTTGGAAGTAATTTCGCGTTCCAAGGACCCCGAACACGATCACACCGCGCGGCTCGGCATCATCATCCAGACTACGTGACTGAAGTCTATAAGATAAAAATAATGTTAAACTGCAGTGTGGCTTGATAGATACACGTAGTTTATCGAAAGTCGACCGAGAAAGAGAGGTGGTTGTTGGTGTAAAGTTTCAGGGTCTTCGAACTATTTCAAGGTTATTTCAAGGTTCAATCCATAACAGCACGTGATGCATGCACAATTTGCTAAAAATAACAGCAGACCATTATTTTCCATTCCAAAGCCAATTGCAAACATAGAATAACTATACCATCGCAATATATTTTAAACATTTACTGAATAGTCGTGCTGTAGGTATGCATACCATCTTAAAAAGCAATAGCCGTCCTTGTTCTGCATTCCCAAGGCTTGAGCCATCCGCTCCTAGTTCATCTTCAAGACGAAATGTGAGTGTCCCGGACAATGCAATTTCCAACTGATAAATTCTCAGTCCACCCATCATTTGAATCGTTCTAAATGAACCTTAGTGGAAACTGTCATTTTACGCCTTATGTCTCTCTCCAACAAGGTTTTCAGTTCAGATTCTAGAATATACTCAAGGGATTTCCATTTGAAATTCATCCGAATCCGAATAGTCGCAATAATGCAATAGCACCTGGGATGAAAAGTAGAGTTCTTTCTATATTTCTCCAACTAATTCTCGAAAAGGGGTTCTCATACATATGACCTATCGACTCGTTGCCCTCCCTAACTGCCACTTCCGGTGCTTTACCGCAGGCAAATTGATCACTATGACAGCCCCTATTGGAGCTTCAGGGCTGCCCATGATATTATTTTCGGCAGCTCGATTATAACTCCAATACCTCCTGACTTCCAAGCAAGTGTTCTGATATTTACTGATGCCCTAACCTAGCTGCCAGTTGGATCGACCAACAACACCTCTTAATGTACGAGTGGATGAGGTTTTCGTCAGAAGATTAACATACAAATGGAGGTTTCCGTCAAGCTTCCTTCAACGATCCAAGTCCACGGTCGTATATCGTCATGATGTCTGTAGATGATAGCATCGATCCCTCTAATTTCACTTGTATCTCATCTTCCGGCAGTGCTAAATCATATCATAATCTTCGGTGTTGTTATCGGTTCGGAATTGGTAGTATCCGCTTCTCATCCACATCTGTATTCACATCGGTTCAAAGGAATACCAAAACGACTATACACCCTCTAGAACGAAAAATTTCACCGACGATTACTTGGGAAAATGGGATGAGCCCATTGAACTAACGTTTACACATGAATCTATAGAAATCCCTTGGAAATTGGTAGTGGCGGACCCAAGACTAGATTAGAAATGCTCGAACAGGCATAGGAGAAGGAAGACTTTGACGATTCTAGAAGGTCAGCTCCGGATTTCATTTGTGGAATACACTGGTTTGATCGCTAATTTTTGTGGACAATCGTCATAACCGGTGCAAACCCCGGTTAGGCTATCCAAACTTCTCGATTCAGCAAGGTGTAATGGAACAATCATGATACGCACACTATTAACCGATTGTCTCGACCACAAACTTGCCCAAAGGATACTATCACATTGGTTATCATTTTGTTTGTTAACAAAGTATCTTAGGGTCAAAAAGACATGTCCGAAACGCGGGTTTTGTGTCGGGACGTTCTCCTATGTCTACGGTTAGCACATGTGATAGTTATAAACTCTGCAAACTACCTCATTTTTATACTTTTCAGAAGAAAATATGAGACGTTGTTGCTTAAAGTGTCTTGTAGTGCGTCATATGGAAACTTTAGGAACTTTAGTGTGGGCGTCCGACGCTTTCTCACACGACCCAAGGACCGCAAACCAGGCACCCAGATAGAATTACCAATACCTAGGTATCAATACCGCACTATGAACAAGTTGGTATTAGAGGTACCGACTGCCCTTGCCTTATATACCTTCTGAGTTCTTAACAGTGTACGCCTTACCGACTCACCCAAACTTCCCACATACAGCTCCCCGAATTATCTTCTCCCTTACACTTCCTCCTCAACCCACAAGCTAAACTCGAAACATCTTCGTCGTCATGCATAACTCAGACTCTACATCCGACATTTCTTCCTCAAAAACTCCGCCACCCACTCATTTCAAATGCGACTTCTGCCACACGGACTTCTTGCCAACCCACGCCGGAAACATGGCCTGCTGGAAACACTTTATCTGTGACGAATGCAGCGAACGATTCTTCACGATAGCTGTCCGAGATAACGAGGTATTTCCTGTAAATTGCTGCTCTCGCGACCAGCCACTGCCAATCGAAAACTTCAAGCATCTCTTCTCCGACGCCATCATCAAGGCTTATAACCAGAAGCTGGAAGAGTATGGCATTCCCCCTGAAGTCAGGACCTACTGTGCAAATCCCAAATGTTCAACTCCCATCAAGCCAGACCAATTCAAAACCTGCGATTTACGGTATCAAGTAGGGGAGTGTCCTAAATGTCACAAACTCACTTGCGCAGCTTGCAAGGAAGCCTTCTCTGGAGCCCATGTACATCAATGTGGGGGAGAAGAGAAAGCGAGGAAAGCCATGCCTCCCTACTCCAAGGATTTCCGCTGGAAGAATTGTCCGCGTTGCCGTACGATTATTCAACTTGGAGACGCTTGCAACCATATGAAGTGCGTGGTTTGCAAATATGAGTTCTGCTTTGTTTGTCTCGCGGAATGGCGCAGTTGTGTCGCTCACCCGACTCTACATACATGTCCTTCATATGGCGATCCGGCAGATGGTTACGATGAAGAAGGGTACGAAAAAAGTGCTCGAGGTCTCCACCGAGATACAGGCGTCAACCGGGCTGGGTACAACCGATTCGGTATTCAGGGGTTTCCAAAGCCTCTACCAGGCTTTAACGTCATTGTTGGCCGTCCTATACCCCCAAATCTGGTGAACGAAATGATTGGCGTTCAAAACGAAGGTTTTGAAGATAGGAGGTTTCAGGACTTCCCTTGGGATGATGAGTGGGTTTTGGGACGAGATCTACTTCGAGTAAGAAGGATCTTGCCGTTGCGACGTCGGGATGCTCACGGCGTGCAGCATCAAGAATGATCGAGGCTGCAGTGACGCTCCAAGAACCTCTCAACCCACTGCATCGAGATTTAAGGAGCCTTATGGCATGACATTGTGATCAACAAGCCATTTGAACCATGCTCAAATCGATATCGTTGGATTGTCTATAACTTATCTATTGTGGGCGTGTCACCTTGGGATAGAATCTTACAAAACAATAGGCGCGCTCTGGGGAATCCCACAGTTGGGTGCGATGACTTCATTTACAACACTCCAACAGCATCTCAGCATCTATATAAGCGCCCGATTTACGCCCCAAGACATCCTTAAACATAAGAATCGACCAACTCCAAACCTGGTATCGTCAGACCTCAGATGATGTCGAAACATTCAAATACAGTTTCTGTTGTGATGGTTATACATTAGAGTATACCATACCACTTCGCATGCCAAACCTGTCTCCTCATTGTTTATCAGTGTTACAATGACGGCTCTCTGATACTGTCTCAACAAGTCCTGAAGAAACCCGAGGAGTTATTCAAGTCGTCGGACTTGGGTTGAAGAGAATTGGTTGCAGTGTTTTAAATATTCGGAGTTCCTCTTTGTACTGGCATATTAAACTTTTGCTAAGATACAAGTCACAATGACTCTGTAAACGTCGTGGTTGGACTAAAATATCACATACATCAATGATAGATTGTGAACGAAACCATTTGATATATCACCCTTCCGGACTCATATATAAATTTCTCTTACACAACGCATTCCACGTACTTATCTTCATGTTTGTGTTTTTGTTTTTCGTTTTTGATATGTACATAAAAAGGGAGTATCTTCTTCTTCGTTGTTCCTCGTTACAGATCTATGTGGGGTATAGTTCAAGGAGTTGCTGATAGGAACATGGAAGGATAGATAGGATGGAGGGCAGGTGCTGCCCCAGCCTAACTAGGTATACATAGCTAGAACCAGAGCTAGCTCCGGTCATCACTCACTCAATCATTCATCTACTATCAGCATCCATCACTCTCTATCATTTACAGTTACTCAAAAAGGAGGTATATAAAAAAAAGTCACAAAAAAACAGGCCCTAGCTGCTTCTGCAACGTTATCTTCATACCGGACCTACAATCTACATTACACTTTCATTCCTACGAATAACGATCATGACGTCCTCATCGCAGAACTTGGAGATGCTCGAATGCAGCATTTGCTATGACCAATTCACACCAAATAGCGACATTATTACATGCTGGGAACATTTTATCTGCAGCGAATATGTTAAGAGAGCGTTTAAACTAGCGATTCGCGATAACGAGGCATTTCCTGCCAACTGCTGCGGCAAAAAGAAAGCGCTTCCAATCGACGCATACGCGGAACTTTTCGACCCCTATTTCATCTTAGATTACAAGATTAAACTAATGGAACACGACACCCACCCTCGAGAACGGACATATTGTGCAGATCCCACTTGCGCAATGTTCCAACCAAAACTATTATATTCGCAGGATTTAGATCACCGCTGGATAATTGCTCAATGCAATAACTGCCACCAAAGTACTTGCACAGCATGTAAAAAGCTGATTTCGGCTGATGATCCGGACCATGAGTGCTCAGCGAGAGAAGAATCTCTAGAAGCCATGCCCCGTACGATTCAAAGTCGTTCCGTTTTAAACGCTGTCCAAATTGCAGAGCCATCATCGAACTCAGTGAGGCTTGCAACCATATGACTTGTATAGAATGTAAATACGAATTCTGCTTCATATGTTTGCAGAGATGGGGACAGTGTCAGGGCAAGGATAAGAATTGGAACTGTCCTATGTACGGTGATCCAGAGGCGGGTTATGATGAAGAGGGGTACGAAATGAGCCCTCGAGGTCTGCATCGAGATACTGGGCTGAATAGGGATGGCCTGGATGTGTTTGGGTTTCGTGATCAGCTTAGAGTGGGTCTTAATGGGGTGGACCAAGAAGTGGCGCAAACGGTCCACGATCTCGAAGATGCTCACACCGACGAACCAGATATTCCTCAAGAGCCCGACAACCAAGGTCAAGGCCGGCCCGATGATAATCAACCCCAGAGGACCTGGTACGCATCAGTAAGTGGATATATACGCCTCAGCACCGAGGTAAACCTAGACCCTCGAGCTCGTGTCTCAGACCCAGATCCATATCCCACCTTCAATCAGCTCCAATGCACGCACCACTGGTACTACGCCTTCCGTGAAGGCTTCTGCCAAGTATGCGATGGGCTCGAAATAAGGTACCATGCAAGGTGCAGAAAATGCCGTATTCAAACATGCCGCTGGTGTTGTAACCACTTCAAAGACCGATTTGGTTTGCTGAACCCATCTCTTGATTCAATGGTTACCGTGATACAATGGGCGGAAGAAGTTAGCGTTCCGTTTCGGAAAGGGAAGAGGACGGCAGCGCTATGTCGGTATGGGCGTGTTTTCGACGATACGGAATATGGATTGGGTATCGTTGAGATGATGATGGAGTATGAAGACGCTCTTTATCAGTTACAGCCGTTCTTGTGTGATGAATTTGGGTTGGTGGATATGTTTGGTGCGTTCGAGGAACAATATGATCACGAAAACCCGGGGATTTTCATTCCAGAGGCTGGAGTAAGCTTCCGTAAGGGGCCAAATTTTTACGATATTTTAGATCAAGAGCAACCGGAGTGAGCTCTGTACGGAGGTTGCGATAGGAATTCTATCATTTTAACATGCTAAATCCGCTTTATGGTGTTGAGAATTCGTTCGAGCTGTTCACGATGACCATGATATCCACGATAATAATGTTTAAGCCGGAGATTTGCATTTCGTTTCCATTGCAGAAAAGAAATAAAATATTTAGAACTTAAAATATATATATTGCCTATGCTCATGTCAGTGATCAAAACCAATGAAATAGCGATAGAACATACTCACCTGAAACCACAAACTCCACCGTACACCTATCAGTACCCATTCTTCAATAATTCCCTCCCTCTAACCGCCATCCTTGCATTACATATAACACCCTCATCCTCACCACCATCCGCAGCCAAACACGCCATAAACGCCCCCGCTTCATCAACCTTAATCAACCAATCCCCGGTCGCCCATTTCAACAGATTCGCCACCCAAGAATCCTTCCACAGGACGCCACTCGGCCTCACGATATGCGTTTGCCAGACATCTTTGTGCTGTTCCGCGAGTTGCAAGGATTGAATTTCCAACCTGCCTTTTACTTTTCGAGCGTCGTTTCCCCACCAGAGGGGGGCGGATTGGTCTTGGATGACGAATTTGCCACTGCAATGGATATACCGGAATTTTGGTTTATTTGGGGGACGAGATGAGACTATTTGAATGAAAGCTTTCTGGAATGCGAGCGGGGATGTGAAGTTAGCGGTTTCGTTGCTATTATTAGTGCCCATGGCCCTGAGACATTATTCCGGATCAGTGAGTGCATGGGTCATGTGATGTGGCATTAGTACGTACCAGACCATAGCGTCTGCATCTTTGATTGAGGAGAGGATATCTGAGTCCCATTTGGTAAAATCTTTTAAGATTAGGGTAGTGAGCTTTGGGTCTGCAGGGGCGTTTTGAAGTTTGCGTCGGGATATCGAGACAACGGATGTGATGGCGGGGTGTTGGAGGAGGTGGAGGAGGACTTCTCGGCCGATATAGCCTGTTGCGCCTGTTATGAGGACTTTCATTTTTGGTTTGCTTGTAGAGTTCAAGGGTGGGAATGATTAGAAGTGTATTAGGGAGGATAATGCGATGGTTATAATAAAGTTCAGGTATGCATGCCTGAGGCTAACAAGCTAGCTCGATCTCCACCGAATTCTGTGCGGCGCGGACTTTAACGTTCTTTTTTACCTATTTGGGGTTCGGGGATTAGAAGTATGCTCGGTCGAAATCCAACTCGTCCGGAAAAAAGAATCCGTTCATATCTATGCATTTACGATGACTTTTCGAGCTGGATTAAGCTGCGTTCTTGCGCTGAAGATCTGAACTGTAACGCTACAATGAAATACGAGGCTGAGGTTTTGAAGCTGAGTTGGCGCTCGCCATCCATGGACGAAATAACGGGTTAACGCCGGATAACTATATAAGTATCGATGCATTGTTTTCAAGTCGACTATTAGTTTAGACTTTAATATCACTGCATTCAATTATTTCAAGTGACTACACTCACCATTGAAATGGGCAACACTCTTACTCAAATTCTACCACCGGCACCGCGATTCACAGAGAAGGATGTCGTTGATCAAACAGGAAAGGTATGAAGTCCTTTCGTCCATGAAGAGTTTATCATTGACTAAGCTCTACCAGGTCTTTATCGTCACTGGAGGCTCCGCTGGCATCGGCAAAGAATTGACTCAAATTCTCTACTCCAAGAATGCCAAAGTATACGTCGCTGGCCGGACTGAATCACGCGTCACTGCTGCGTTTGATCAAATCAAATCAAACGTCGTAGACTCCAACGGCTCTCTTCATTTCCTTCATCTCGATCTCGAAGACTTGGAGAGTGTCCAAAAAGCAGCAAAAGCGTTTCTCAAGCGTGAAGACCGGTTGGATGCATTGTGGAATAATGCAGGCGTGATGTTACGATTTCCTGTTTCCACAGGGGAGAAGACGAAGCAGGGGTATGAGTTACAGTTGGGGACGAATACGATTGCTCCGTTTCTTTTAACGAAGCTATTAACGCCAGTTATGGTGGAGACAGCTAAGAAGAGGGAACCTGGAAGTGTCAGAGTACTTTGGGTTGCATCTTCGGCCGTCGAGCTGTTTTCACCGCCTGGTGGACTCGATATTGATAATTTGGACTATAAGAAAGATATGGTCAATCGGGACAAATATGGTGTTAGTAAGGCGGGAATGGTGTTGTTGAGTCAAGAGTACGCTAAAAGGTACAAAGACAATGGTGTGATCAGTGTGGTAAGTTTTGAATGTGCCTTCGAATCTACATCCATGGGCGGCGAAGCTAATTTGCTTAGGCAATGAATCCAGGAAATCTCAAGACGGATCTGGCACGCCATCATTCATGGATCATGGCGACCATATTTCACTGGCTGAGTCATGATCCTATAAAGGGAGCGTATACTGAGCTGTACTCGGCGTTCTCCCAAGATATCACCATGGAGAACTCTGGTTTGTGGGGTGAGTAGAAACCATGAGATCGTGGAGTGCTGAGGACTAATTGGTATGTAGTTATTCCTTGGGGAAGAATAAATCCTATGCGTAAGGATATCCTCGATGGCGCGAAATCAGAATCCGAAGGCGGGACTGGGCTTGGTAAGAGATTTTGGGATTGGTGTGAGGCAGAGGTGGCGCCTTATCTGTAGGCTTGATCTTGTTCTTCCCCCGCTTCGTAATGTTATCAAATACTCTTGATATTGTCCTAAAAGATTGAAATAATGTTAGCATTCAACTTGTGACTGAATTCTTTCGTTATAGGTAGATCATGATTTTGAAGGAAAAGGGGTATTCTAGAATTGGCGAGCACGTGCCGAGGTGGTGAATAAGCCAGGCTAAACCTGATTGGTCCTCGGAAGTGTGGACCTCAAGTTGTTTGCTTCCTCCACCTTCTTCTGCATCATCGCTTGCTCTTCAAGATAGCAGCCATCATCCATCTTTCTTTCCAAGTAAATGGAAGCCAGGCGAACTTGCGACAGGTGTCACGGCATCAAGACCAGGTGCACGGCAAAGTTGCACAAAACCATCTGTGATCGCTGTCTACGGCTCAATCACAGATGCACTTACGACAGGAAAGTCGGCGTGCCCGGGCGCAAACGTAGGGATTATTCGACTTCGACTGAACACCAACAATATCAATGGATCCACGATACAGTTTCCTCTCGGCAGTCTAAAGCTGCTCAAGTCAAAAGTCAACCAGTAGCCATCCCGTCGTCGACTGAAATTGTTCCATGCCAAGGCCCGTATACGCAGCTTACGCAGCTCACGCCGTCAGATGGTCGCTTGATAGATGTTCTTTTGAACGACGAGCAGTTTATTCGTCATTGGGTGCAAGGGTCGTCATTCATCAGGGATATGCAAGATTTGCTCAAGACGCGTCTGACCCAAGCTCCAATGTTGTTGCTAGAGCCTTTCCTTGCTGTGGCTGCAACCTATGTCCATTCCCAGGCTCCGCTTCAACGGCGCATAGAGGAAGGTATCTCACGGAGCGCGTCCTCCCTCAAAGCCCTCCATGGACTTAAAATCGTTCGCCCCGAAGATGTAGCTGCTGTTCTTACTCTCGGGACAAGCCTTGCGACTTTCGAGCTTCTTTTCTCCAGTCGGGCATGTCACTCAATCGCCAGGTTTACACTTTATCTGTTCAGCCCGTGGTATTCAACGCTCTGGCAAGATCCTAGTATCAGCACAGACGTAACTTGCCTTGTCACAGCCGACATTATCGAATGCTTGCTACATCGTCGGATTCCCGTTATTCGGTATGTTGTTTGGAATGAGGTTCTCGTGGACCGATATATAGGATGTTGTGCCACTCTTCTTCCTCTGCTCTATGATGTTTGCCTACTCGGGGATGCGATTAGGAATGGCCGGCCACCGCCCGATCAAGCATTTGAACATCAAGAGAGCAGAATAAGCTCTTGGAAGCCCAAACTTCCTGATGACATGATGGATCGATATGAGGAATGGGAAGTGACAGTACTCTTGACACAGGCCGACGTTTTTAGAGCTGCGGCCCTTCTGGTTTTACATCGTTTGCAACATCCTCTTGGTTCTTTCGACGACCAAGCCTGCTCGCATGCTTAATACATCATGCGCCGAATTGCTCAATGCCAGGAAATGTCCTCGAAATTTCCGCCACAGACGGTAATGCCACTATTAGTAGCTGGGATGGAATTTACAGACCGGCACCAGAGGGAAGAGGCTCTTTTGAATTTACGTTACGCGACAGGAACGGTATTAGTTCAAGCGTACGCTAATATCAGTACTTTTCTTGGCCTTTTATGGCAAGCTCGCGACTCCAGAACCCTATCCTCCTGGTTTGACTTTTTGGACCAATCACCGTCTTTCAGTGTACCTCTATGAATGCAACAAGTTAGCGTACCCCGAGAAGCCGACAGCTGCACGCCATCAGTTACTGAGCTGCTAAACTAAGCCCAAAGCCCGATCTCAGCGATTTAGCTGCCATCTGCTGGGTTAGTCCGATAGCGCTCTCCAGAGTACCATCTATTCACCTAATGATAGCTACCGGATTGACGCTCTGGAGACGAAACAATCATATCCATGGAGCTTACGGACTTATTCCCTGTCCCGAGTGAATTTTATTAAGATCGCAGTCTTTTCCGAAGAGATTGTGGAAAGTTGGATTGAGTTGACACTCAGGTAGCCACCATGCCAGTGTATGTATATCATGATTCACTCATGTGATACACCAAAACTTCATCGTTGGATCACAGCCTGCGCCTATATTTTTACTATCCATCTTGCAATCAGTTATGATTCACCAAAGCCGAGATGGAAATGGGCATGTGGTGGTGATACTTGCGGTTCGCCATTAGCAGCGACGATGGCATCATCGAGAAGGAATTTCAAGATGCCTCATGAACCAGATGACAATAAGAGTATCAGTTACACTAGTCAAAGTGTGTTGCTGCCCTTGTTTCCATCTGCCGAAAGTGAATTGAGTGGAGGTTCTCCCTCACGTCAACGGCGAAGGCTCAAAATCGAAGGATTCTACTTTAGGGGTTCATGCCGTCGCACGTTAGGAGATAAGACAACGGAATTACTACCGTCATATACCCCTTAGCTAACAAGTCATCACCATCCATGCCCTTATATCTGGGGAAGTGGGTCAGCTCGTCCGCAACGCTAAACTATTTTGGGTCGCAACCTACCGGCTCGGCGTGTCATCTTATTGGTTCTGGCTTCAAGTTCTTCACTTTCACAATACAAATCTATTGTCTCAAGCTACTTCCAATAATTCCGTTCTGTAGCTTTATGTCGACAACAATTGAGAACCTAGGCTCGAACGATGCCACTCGATTTTCGGCATTTGAGCAAGTTAACCTTCCTTTGGGTCTACATCGCACATCAAGTACGACTATAATACTGCTCCCCACCTCTTGTACTAACTCCTACAGTAACCTCTTAGAGCGGTGAACTTATCTCAAATATTCATCTATTCCCACTCTATTCACTAGCATGACTACAGGAAAGCCCACAGACTTGGCCAAAGAAACTACCATAGACCCACCAATAGCCGAACTTGGGCGGGTCACGTCTAGTTCGATACCAGGTACACGGCTCCTCGTTGACATTCAACATTCCAGTGCTGGAACACATGAAAGAGACATAATTCTCATTCCTCCGCCATCTGACGACCCTAATGATCCTCTCAACTGGTCACTACAGCGAAAGTACCTCACCTACTCCATTATCCTTTTCTGGTCCTTTATACTTGCTGCAACTACTCTATCCCCAGGAGTTACGTATGGACCTCTGATCCCTGAATTCAAAGTCAGCGTTGAATACTTGAACACTGGTACCGCTCTTGCTATTCTCTTTCTTGGTTTGGGAAATCTTTTGTCTAATACTCTGGTAAGTGTCCCCTATTGGTTACATTACACATACTCATCTGTTGCGGCAGGCCCTCAAATTTGGTCGTCGGCATGTTCTCTTTACTTCTGCCGTTCTATCAGCAATCTCACAAATCATCGCAGCTAGTGCTACAAGGAAGGATGTTTATATAGGATCTCGAATCCTTCTAGGATTTGCCGCATCGCCATTCGAGCAGCTACCGGCGCTCACGGTTGACGACTTATTCTTTATACACGAGCGAGGGTTTGGGTTGTCACTCTATGTCCTGTCTCTCACATTGGGATCTTTCCTCGGGCCAACTGCGGCTGGATTCGTCATCCAATCCATGGGTCGGCGCTGGGTGTACTGGTTTTTCGCTATTTTCAATGGCCTGGCGGCGATGATGATCTTTCTTGGGGTCGAAGAAACCGGGTTTTCTAGACATCTACATGAAAGACGGGAAGAAAGCATCGTTATCCAGACGAGGGCCATCCCAAAAAGATCGTATATATCCAAGCTTCGACTCTTAACCCGGACCCATTTTCAAGGGTCTTTCTTCCAAGTTGCATTCGCCCCTTTAGTGCTAATATTCGACCCTCTTATCCTTTGGTCTGGCATCTTGTACGGGTCCGCCGTTGCCTGGCTGTCAGTAATGGCAGTGACTGCCACCACCGTATTCCAAAGCCCGACATATCAGTTCAACTCCTCTTCAACGGGTACGTTTGTTCTCTCATTACTCTTGTGGTTTGACCATTTCCCAGAGCCTAACAACAATAACTATGAATAGGTATTACGAATCTTGCTCCCATGATCGGTGGCCTCGTCTTCTTATACGTCGGAGGTACCGGAACAGATCGCTTCATGATCTGGAAGGCCCGTCGTAATGGCGGAGTGATGGAAGCTGAATCCAGGATATATTCAGTGTTCGTTGCAGGTCCGCTTATGTGCGCTGGACTGGTTCTGTATGGAGTTGGGGCTTCTGCAGGAATACACTGGATTGGGCCCGTGTTGGGGTATGATTATGTTTTCTTATCATTCCTCGCTCTGGTTTCTCTCCGTAATATCTTGGGAGAAATGTGTACTGACTCCCAAACTAGCATGGCTTTGATAGGCTCAGCCATACCAATCGCCGGAGAAGTCGCTCTCGGATATTCAAGCGAAAGTTTTCCTAAACAAGCAGGTGAAGCCACTACGGCTGTCATCGTCATCAGAAACATGATCGGCTGTGCGCTCACATTTGCAATCGGTCCATGGATCGAGCAAAGCGGACTAAGGAATTGCTTCATCGAAGTGGGTGTATTGGCCTTGGTACTGTTTACCAGTGGCGTCATTCCCATCTTGTTCGGCAAGGCCTGGAGGAAGAAACGGAGTGGGAATTCTTGGGCTGCTGCTTAGCATCACCATCCGAGCCCGAGGAGGCTGGAGCATATGCCTAGCCGGGCCGTAAGCTCCAGATTAATACGACACGAAAGCTGAGGTCGAGAAGATATAGTCTTGGTTTTATCCACGGACCTGGGCCAAGAATTGAAAGGCATCCGAGCCGATTCCACAAATGGTGACGCTGTTCGCGACAATTCAGCCCGAGAGCTGTCTAAATCCTAAATTCGTCGATTTTGTCCGGGGAAAGAGGTCCGGGGTGCACGCGGGGAAGTGTAGATCACCATCAGCTCTCGCCCACCAATCACAGCCTCAGCAGGGATGCAGGTACAGAAATTAATATATACAATGACGCGCATCGCCTTCTCGAATTCTTTACGTGCTTGTTTCCTTCCCCGTCGAAGTTCTACGACGCCACACGAGCGAAGCATTGAAATCATGGCCTCCTCTAAACTACGTATACTAGCGGCTTCATTGCTCTCGCTCAATATCCAGCAATGCATCGCGTCTGGTCCCTTTCTAAAGGAAGTCAATAGCACGACATGGATCTTTGGCAATGATCATTGGAATTTGACTCAAGAGACGGTGTTAGGGAAGAAGCTTTACTACAAAGGAAAGGACCTGGTCGGAGATGCTTGGGGCCACTACGTCAGCTACAGTATGTCCAATGCAATCGCAATCTCGTCTCTGTCAACATGGGATTCGCAACCCAAAACAACGGAGCCTCAAGCTAGATCAAACTGACAAAATCACTAGATGGTGCCCAATCAAACCTTAATTGGACGTCTGCCTGGGTCGCTTCCAACACCACCGAATATGCCGACATCGCCTTCAACTCCACCGATGGAGAGATGCATTGGGTCATCTTCCCCGACCTTGTCGGCGCGTACCAGTACTTCGTCAATCGTGCGCTTCCGAATCTTGGTGAGTTCCGCACGCTCTGGAGATTGGATAACACGTCTTTCCCGAATGGAATGACCAATATTAAGGATGGTCCTTTGCCGCCGTTAAGTTTGTATGGGAATGCTTCTAGCACGAAGGTGCAGGATGAGACTTGGCAGATGCATAATGGAACCTTTTTGACCAAGTATGATTGGAGTGCTTGGATCAAGGAAGTTGATTACTTTGGTGTTTATGGGGAGGAGTTTGGGAGTTGGTATATCGTGAGTTGCTCGAACAGATCTACAACTAGAACTTCGTGGCTAACGAAGTCGTATTCAGAACCCCGGCAAAGATTACTACAACGGAAATCATTTGAAGCAAGAACTGATGGTAAGTAGTAATCACCCCTGAAATCTTCTCTACTAATACCTTAACTTAGATCCATCGCGAATCCCAAACCGGAGATGCCGTCCAACTAAATATGCTCCACGGCACTCACTTCCAAGCCTCATCCAACGATCCTTTCGCAAATGGTAAAATCTGGGGTCCATGGCTCTGGTATTTGGTACGTCAATCATGAACGCTAACTTCCCCTTCCCCATACTAACCCACGACCCAGAACAACGGTAGCCAAGCCGACGCAGCAGCCCGCGCAGAAGTAGAAAACGCCTCATGGCCCTACGCCTGGTTCCAAAACGACTGGTACCACATACGCGCCAAATCTGTCAGCGGAACCATCCAACTCTCAGACGGACGACCCGCATCAGGCGCCGCCGTCTTCCTTGGAGATAACCACTCGAACAAAACGGCATTAGACCAAGGAAGCGGATACTACTACATCACCTATGCAGACTCCAAAGGCATCTTCACCTTCGCCAACGTCCTCGTAGGAACATACGGCTTACAAGCCTGGTCGAACGGCGGAAAGCTCGCAGACGTCTCAACCACCCTCATCGAAAACGATATCGAAATCTCCAACTCTAAAGAAACACTAGATATCGGATCTTTCGTCTGGGCAACCCAAAACCGAACCCTGATCTTCCAACTCGGAGATTTCGATCGAAAAGCCCTGGGGTTCAAATACGCCGGATCGCCATACACGCACGGTCTCGTTTCCTCCTGCCCTGCAAACCTCACTTTCACAATCGGCAAAAGCAACACTTCAGATTGGTGTTTCGGACAATCTGCCCTGGGGACCTGGAACATCGAGTTCGATATCCCCACACTTCCTCCTTCTTCCACAAACACAAACACCACCACCTCCTCAGCAGCAGCACTCCTAACCATCTCCCTAGCCGGCTTCTCATCCGGCACAACCTCAAGTATCTATCTCAACGGCCGGGACCCAGCGAACAAGATCGGGAATCTGAGTACCGTAGCCAGTGATCCAGGGCTATATCGTAGCGCCACCACAGCAGGTGAATGGCATTTGTTGGAATTTGAGGTTGGTGATGGGGGGTTGGGGTTGTTGAGACAGGGGAGGAATGTACTTAGTTTTGTGGTGGAGAAATCTACACTGTGGAGGGGTGCTATATGGGATAGTGTTATATTGGAGTGGATGTAGAGTTAGGTAGTGTGTGCGGTTGGGGAGGTTGGTTAATATTAAGACGATTTCTTTTTTTTTTTTGGTTTCTTGTAGACTATTTCGTTGGGGCTTGGCTTGGCTTGGATCCCGTGGTGTATATACAGTATGACATTGTGATGAATATATATGGATCTAATAAATCATTTCTTGAAGGAAGAGGAGCGGAGGAAAAGGAAAACCTAAGCTTAATCAAAACACTAAACATACTAAAACTCTAGAATATCTTCATCGAATACCCAACCCACCAAATTCAACATAATGACGTCACACACGCCTACCCACCCCAATATTAAAAACAAAAGAAAAGAAATCCCCTAATAGCAAGGATATACATATCAGTTAAACATCAGGAAATAAAAACACTCAATAAATCACCACCACTAACGAACATATCGGGAACACATATATTCGGTAGATTCATACTCTAGAAGCTCCTTAATAGTCCGCTTACTAATCCTAATAAAAGTATGATCTAATACTTGAGTGCTTGGTTGATAGATAGATAAACATATTTTAATTTTCATTCATTTCGACCGTTCATATCTCATGTTAAAAAAATACCAAATTAAATTTAATATTCCTTTGACAATTTCAGCTCATGACCATATTTGAAGTTTGAGCGAATGAAGTATAGAATGAAATCAAGAAAAGAAATAAAAGAAAAGGGTACTGTCATGCCATAGCTATTCACTGGTTCCCGTCCTCCTATCCATGGTCATTTTGCGTATTTTGACTAACTTCATGTTAGCCTTATAGATACCATGTCATAAAAAGGTCCCTTATTTGAAACGGAGAAACCCAGGGTAAGTCTGATACTCATGACCGTAATAGCATTCATTTATCACTCCTCCTCTTCTTGATTGATTCAAAAAATTCTCGAGCTCGCGTTACTCAATGCTGCGAAAACGGATAACTCGGAAAGTCTTCAGATGCCTAAGGAAAGAACTCATTGAAAACATCCTGTATAGGATTCTGCTCATCATAGATAGAAAAGAATGAGTTCCCTTGCACAAAATCAGGATATAATTGAGTCGGCCAACCGGCTTGGAGGGAATTTCTGAATTCGTCAGAGAAGGGGTCACGGAGGAGTTCTCCTGAAGTACTATACATAGGGTCGAGATCCATGGGCTCAATTTGAGGTTGAATGCTCGCCAGTTGTGACAGTGGCGGTGACTGGTTCTCAGAAGAACTTTGCTTTGCAGCATCCGATTCAGCGATATGCTCCTCCATCAAGTCAGATATGTCGATGCCGATTTTCGGTGCCAATCTTTGTAGCAGTCTTAGCCCGGTTGTGTAGGCACGTTCCGCCAAGATGTCGTATTTTGTGGCTCGGAGCCATCTTAGAATCTTTTTGACTGAAAGAAGGCTCAATTGTTTGTCGTGGAGTACGTTGATTTGATTGTCCGCCATTTCCAGAAGTAAAATGGCGAAAGATTGCATGAGCGCATGAACTATGGACCACCATGGCCCAGTCTGATATAAATATGTGGGGTCCACTTCGTCCAGCAAAAGATTCCTTACTGCAATAGCAGAGTCCACGCAGGCTTTTGCTATTTCTGCATTTAGGTCCTGGGATTTATGGGATTGAGATTTAATGCGGTGACCAAGTCTGCATAGGCAGGGACGGGTGATGATGATCTTTGTACTGTAAAAACTCATTTGAAGTATGAGGCGTTCCCGTCTCAGATAGTCGTCGGTGTTCGCGTTGGTGAAACCAAGGCCTTGTGGTAACGAAGCCGCCCATGTGTCAAGTTGTTCAATCAGCCCGGTGATTGTCTGCTGCATAACTTGCCATGACCTAACAATCACTTTTGCTGAATACAACTCAACCATGCTCTGGTGAATAATTCTGCCGAGTATGACATTACTTTTCAGATAAGAGCCTACATTAGAAGGATCCGAGCGAAGTCCTCGTAGCACAGATAATCCTGTCTCTGAAAGGGTCGATATAGATTGAGGAATCTCTCTACGTTTTTGACGAATGTTGGCCCTTCTGGCTTGTTCGAGTTCACGCAGTGAGTTCTCATCGAGCAATTGCTCCACCGTTGCAGGTAACGGTAAAGGCACTGAGCAATAATCCTCAAAGATGACGCTTGGGCGGCCTGTTATGGTATTTAAGGTTCGCTCAAGGCAGTAGATTCCCCACCACATCCGCACCAACTCTTCTCTCTTGATTGCGCCTGCGTGTCGGTCTTCATTCCGCAGATGTAGTCCAAGCGCGTAAGCATAACGCACAGAAATACCAACGAGAATCCATGCTCTAATAAGGTGATTAGTAAGCTATATCAAAAAGAAAAGCATCAATCTACCTGTTGATATGGCCGGAAGATAAATAGTACAAAGCAAAAAGAGCCGCATTTCTGACATGATAAAGATCCGGATGGGACGTCACAAAAGCATTCTTCATGCCTAATGCCATAGCGCGGGAGTGAAATATGAGATGGTTCGGGTCTCCTTCTACTTCGTCGTGTGTCAGTTGCATGTAATTGCTGCCAATAGCAAAGACTAGGTTCAACAGAGCGAGCCATGATTCCGGCCCTTCAAATCTTTTCCCTGACTCCATGGAAGTATAGTATCCGTTAAACTGCTCTGTGAAGGTTTTCAGTGGAATTATTGGAAAGGAGTTGTGAACATTGTCTATGTAGCCTTTCAATAAACGCTCAGCGATTTCTCGGGAGGGCAATTCGAGCGTATTGACGGGGTTATCCGTATCAAGGTCATCATTATCGAGATAAAAGGTCGCATCGCTAACCCGCACAGGGGACCCAGGGGCATGTCGCTGACGTTGTCTCATAGCATCCTCACGTTGCTCAGCTGCCTTTGGGTTGTCTCCTGGAGGCCCGTATGGGCCTTGATTGTGTCCTGAACTCCCCGAATCAGCCATATCTTGTTGTAACCGCCGTAGCCACTGGAGCTCAGAGGGTTTCCCAACGAATCCAGTAGCTTTGGTATGTTCATTGTGAAGCAGATCTTCATTCATTATATCCAAGTCATCGTTTGAACCGGCTTCGGCAGACGTTCCAAGCTCCCCATACGGATGCCCAGGTTCCGGCCGCTTAGCGGGTGCAGATGAGGAAGTGTTCTGGACCGTGTTTCCTACATCCTTCAGTTCTCCATTAGTCAACCAGAACCTCAATTCGAGATTTCATCGTACTTCTCTCAGCAAAGCCTCTATCTGACGCTTTTCGTCTTCTGTGGCCCTTCCCTTCAGCTGTTTGAGGAGATTGTTCAGGTCTTGGATCTGTTCCGTGGCACTATCGGCGATGAGTCGGGGATCGATACGAAGGGGAGTGGCTTACGTCCTGAGACGGTCTCTACGGGTTTGAGAGTAGACACAGGCTGAGAGAGTCGCAACGCAGTTTTGGCAGCGAGGATGCTCTCCGGTGCACTTGACCTTGCGTTCCCTGCACCTATTGCAAGCCCTTGAGACCCTTTGTTTGGACGACGCTCCGTGTGAGTCATGCTCGCCAGGACGTCTCTCTAATCGAGGGATAGGCACCTTGGGCGGGTTTTTAGGCTCAGAAGCAGAGGAGGGAGGCATGGTCGGTGGAACATCAAGGACGGCGGTAGGGTGATCGAGTGGGGTGCGTATAGAGGCGAAAGGGTCGTAGCAGCAATAGGCATGTATACGAGGACGTCAAATGGATGGTGAAATGGATGCAGAATCCATATTGCCACTGTTGACAGATATTAGGGGAAGATAGCAGTTTCAGCGAAGACTCGGTAAGTAACAGTAGTCAGCGGGCTGGCCAGCAAGCAGGCAGATTTAGGGGGAGCCACAGGATCGAAGCAACACAGGGATGACAGTGCTGGAGAGTGCTGGTGGGATAGGAGAGTGGAGTGCTGGATATCTGCAGTGGCTGCACAGAGTTCATTTGCACCACCCCCTCGGGGGCGCTGGATGGACAGGTATCTATGGATGGCTGCGGCAGGAGGAACGAGTCAAAGGTGCGCTGCAAAGGGTTGGAGCACCTGGGCAGAGAGGCACCTGTTGGGGATAACCAGACAGTAGAAGAGAGCGCTGGGGGGGAGAGGAGAGAAGAGACTGGCCGGGCGTGTGGTGGGCATTGGCTCAGCGCACGCAAAGGCATGGTTGTGGCTGGCGCCGTATTGTAATAAAAGGCCCTTGGGACGAGACAGCTGACCGAAGATGCAGGGCTCTCCACGCCTCTCGTTGGCGGGTCGGCCCAAACTCCGGACAGTCAATCAAATCGCGCTCTTCACCCCTCTCCGCCCATGGCCTCTGCCCTCCCCTCCTCTTCCTCCTCCTCCCTCCATCCTCCATCCTCATCCTGGCATCGCTCCCTCACTCCCTGTGCTTTCGCCACCAGCATCATGGGGGTACCGCGCTCAATCGAAGATGCCCTTGGACCCGATGATCTCCGGCTCCTCTTGTCCTAGTCTGATGCAAAGCTATCTCCGCCTGCATCAAGACTGAAGGCTGCCGCTCAATCCGCTTCCAGCTACCAGTAGGACCATTCGCCACCCTTTTCTTTTTGACCACATGCTATGCGCTTTCTTACTCTGTCTTCTATTCCCGCCAGACAAGTGATGGATGGTTCGTTGAACTAAAGCGTCGTCACACCGCCAGCGATCCAGGGAACTGGGTAGGTGGTCCACGGTATCAGGAATCATGTCGAGGACGTTTCCACATCGTGCTCTCTTGACTGACGACACAAAAAAAGTGGGTTCTGAGCAGTCCCTTGAGCCAACCGTAGCTACGCGCACGATGAGGTGTTGGCAACATCCATCGACACGAGCAACAGACAAAGACAATTGAAAGTTCCGGCGTTGTATTTCAGTAGTACCATCGGCAGTCCGTCCTCCTCCGCCTATCCCTCACGATCCCATGCTAGGCACGATGCTCCTGTCGACACCTCATGCAAGTACCATCCGATGGAACGATCCCTAGCGATATTCATCCATCACGTGATGACGTGGTGAACTGAAGAAGGATAGGGAGCACAAGCGACCGGTCGAGCATTGGCGAGCTATGCTTACACTGTTACGTGCCTCGTGCGTGGGGCAATTGCCAGTGTCGAGCGGGATTCGATATTCAAGGCCCGAGAAGAGACACGGGGCATGGGATATCAGCAGTGGAATGCGAAGGACCGTACAGTTGATAACAGCGAGATAGAGAGAAATTCGGAGAGAGATATCGTCGGTGCGACGACAGCGTGCTCACAGTATTTTGGATCGCGTTTTTTGTTCGGCAAGCAAAGGAGATGCCAACTCCTCCTCGCTGTGAAATGGCCACAAAACCGCAATGTTTATATACTGGACTATCTAAGAGCTTCTTCCTGTATGCACTGGCACTCCTCGGAATACAAAGCCAGTCCACGGACATGGCAGGCAAGACCCAGGTGGATGACCCGCTTTGGCGTAGGTAACAGCGGTATCCCTAGCCAACCAATTGTCGATGCCGATTCGGCGGGCATGGCAGCCGCGCCAGTCCCCTGCCCGCCAGCTAAAACAGGCATGCGACCTCTTGCATCCTCCAACTTCATCACCCTCAAGCACTCCATCCATTTCCAACGACTCTCCGTACCCACGCTCCCGTTCCTACAGCTCACATTTCTCTCTTTTCCCTCACATTCTTCCTATTCGACGATAATGTATATTGGATTTTGGATTCTCTGTCCCCGTCAATGCTGCCGTTGTCGCGAATCTGAGGACGGCCAACAGCTACCCGTTCCTCTCTGCACCCGCTGGAACTAATACCAATGCCAATGCCAATGCCAGCCTCCATCTTTCCTACCTCCTGCTTATTCTCGTACTCACGCTTGCCTCCGATATCTGGCATCGAAGTGCCATGCACAACCTACAACCACCTCGTCCCAGACTTGGTGCGAGTAACCGGAGAGGTGCTGCTCAAGATAAGCAGCCAATCGGCCTTGACTACCGAAGACAGCGCGTCGCAGCTAAATCTTGTTGGAGCATGGCATGCGCGGGGAAATATCCGTGCTCTCCATAAATACGGGGAAAGCAAATACAGCGTAATGATGGGACCGGTTATCTATCCCGAGGGGTGAACATTCGGTTCATTGCGTTTGGCCCAACATGCGCTTCTTGGTGATTGCAGACGAATTACTCAATCACAATATGGCAACTACGTGCGTACGACCTTGGTAGCATTGAAACGCAGGTGATTCGGGCGTCCGAAGCGGGTGGACTAAGTCCATAGTACCTTCAAGTGTGGTATTAGGCGATACAACGGCAATCCACGCCTTATGTTTTGGATTGGTTCTTGTCATGCACAAGACTTTCAAAAGTCTCTGTCTACCCCGGCAGCAAGACGCAGTTCCTAAATTGGAATACGTCACCTCGAGAGACGAGGCCTGTTCCCTGCCACGTCCCAGCTGATCTGAGGGAATGCAGCACGCTACGCGTAGCCCGCCCTGCCGCTCCCGCTGAGGTATATCAAGGGCTTAACCAAGTTCCAAGACAAAGCGCGCTCAGCAGATCATGAGGGCAGCGATTCATCAATCAGGTTAGTCTCGAATCAGTGTAACGCGTGGTCTTGGTTCAATCCCTTCCGTAAGTATATCCGCCCTCCACCCCCTAGCCTGTTATAACTATCCGTCTCCATGCTAGAATCAACCTTCATCAGACTTCAAGACACCCACGCAGTTCTGCTGTCCACCGTGTCAAAGAAGCAGCTCCCCGATACCCTAGCCAGACTTGAGACGCTGTCGGCGCCTCACCAAGCAGTCCGCACTCCAAAGCCAGAGACGAAAAAGCTCATCACAAGGTGTGATTATCTCGCAGGCATGAAGATATGGATTTCTCTCAGACAACTTGAGCTTCCAAAGACGTCAAAATCAAAGCAGACAATTGGCGTGTTGGCAAAGTTGTGGTGAAATTAAACTCGGACGATGATTGCACCGGGTAATTTTCCCGAGCGTAGACGCCATGGCTCCACCGGGCTAGTCGAGGCCAAGCTAACCCCTTTCCGGTGCTGCAAATACAAGTCGGAAGTGGTTGTGATTTACTTCAGTGATGCTTTTTCTCCGGTATGATGCTTGGTGGATTTTATTAAGTTGGTAGGTTATTTTGACTTCGGGGTTTTAGGCGATATGAGGTCTGGATTGGATGTGACTTGGTGGAATCAGATATGCATTGATATCCTACGTCCTAGGAATGTAGTCACCGAGTTTGAGCACGTGGAGGGTGATGGGAGAGGTGAGGTGAGGAATGTCATGCAAGACACCGTCATCATAGGAAGATTATACCACCAGTGAACTTAGACTCATGAATATTCCGTAGGGGAGCAGCATATTAGCAAATAAATTCATGGGTACATGTCAATTCGTCATAGAGCTCCCTCTCTCCTATGGTGTCGGGTATCGTTTCACTCTTCAACAGAAATGTTAGTCAATGGCATTAATCCATTACACCTAATACTGGACTTAAAAATATGTATAAGCTTACTCTAATACTATTGTGAGGTTAGTTGTGGGATGTATATTGATTATCTAATACCCCCTTTATAAATCACTCCTTCTCATTAGTAATAACTCTACGTAATTGACTACGGGACTTATAAAGACATCGATCAACCCGATAACTTAAGATAGGATAAATAGCAATAAGGTTCAGGTAGTTAGTTATATATGAGAGGGATATATAGTTTTATATAGCGATGTTACACCGAGTAATGAACGGGGATTGCCTAATGAGGGTTAGACTACTTAGTATATTCTAAGCCTTGGGATTGGTAATGAGATTGAGAATGGAGATTGAATAAGCGGGAGGATGGTATGGGTGTGAGATATCGGCGTAATTACTACTTTCCTTCCTCAGTGTCTCGCTCAACGTAATCACGATACATGAGTTAAGAAAAAGGTCAAAAGAAATCCAAAACGATCATCCAAACATCATCATCGTCATCACCTTGTATAATAATCTCATCAAAAAAAAAAGAAAAAGAAAAAAGAAAAAAGAAAAAAACAATTCCAAACCCAATATCCTCTATATTTGATCTAAAAATTTCTAATGTAAACTCCTAACCGACCCCCACTCTCTCCTTTCTTCCCATGCTTGTTTTGAAAATTTCTATTCAGTATTTAACATAGCTATACCTCAGGCACGGTTCGAAGCTGAACTCGAGTCATTAATTCGGGCTTCTTCCATAGGGTTTGCATGCGTGAATCTCGATGCCAGTCTACATCTTGGTTTATGAGTTCTAGGTCGTATTTCCAGTGGAGTTTTGCTAGGACTGTGTTGAGCTCCATCCATGCTAGACTATGAATAGTAAAATAAATCAGCCCATAGTTCCCTAGTGCTATTGTAATGATTGTGTAGGGTGATGGGCAAGGGGAGGAAGGGATAGGGGCAGTGAAGTGGGTATTTGATAAGGAATGGGAAAGGAAGAGAGTGGAATGGGAATGGGGGAAAGGGATAAGTAAAAGAAAAACTCACTTCCTCCCTAAACACCCCCTAGCACCCAAACTAAAAGGCTGTGCGGCATCCAAAACATCCTTCGAACTCCCTCCAAGCCACCTCTCGGGTCTAAACTCAAATGGCTCCGTGAAATTCGCTCGAGACAATCCTGCAGCTGTAGGATTCGTAGATACGATTGTCTATCAGTTATATCAGTTACCAAGTTACCAATAATTCATCAGCATAGCATGGATTCGGCATTGATTCAATCAGCTCGACTTACCCCTCCAGGTAAATAATGTCCATCAACTGTGTCACCTCCCTCGGGTACCACGCGTGGAAGCGGGAATGGTAAAGGAGCGTAGACGCGCATTCCTTCTAGACAAACGGCGTTTAGATAACGTAGGTTCACGGTCGATTTAGCGTTGATTTCTGAGTAACTATTAAACGCGCTGCGAATTTCTTTTTGGAGTTTGCTGAGGACGGTGGGGTTGCGGAGGAGGTAGTAAGTTACGCATGCGAGGGTCGTGGCTGTGGTTTCGCTGCCCGCGGTGCTGGGTTGATGGGGTGTGATGTTAGTATTAGTTTTTTGTTTTGTAGGAGAGGTAGGGGGGAGATGGAAGGAAGGGGGGCTATTTACACGAAATCAGAGGCGTGGGCTGCGATTTGTATGTCGGAGATGTTGTGATCGGTACGGCTTTCCAGCATCCGGGTTAGGAAGTCAGGACGATCTGTTTCCTTGCCAACACGCCTAATAAACCACTCAGTTCAGACCTTCCACAAAGAATTATAGAGAGTGAGGTCAGGGGATCATACTTCTCAACTAACGTCATTGTATAAGATTCATGCGTTCTCGTATCCCTTGAAAACTTCTCAACAGTCCCAGGCGTCAAAAACCTAAACACTGACGCAAACATCGGAAACCGATTAAACGTATCCGCCAACGCACCCTGTCGTAGTGCCTTCGTGACAAGCTCAATCCAAGGATGGAATTCCGCGGATTCAAGGCCACCGAAGGGTTCTCCGAATGCCAGGCTCCCGATGATATCGAAGGTGAGGAGGTTGAACCAACGAACCATGTCGATGCCAGTGGACTGGTTACCGTATTTACCTACTTGTGTGATGAACAGATCGACCATTTCTGAGATCAAATGTTCTTGTTCTTTTAAACTCTTATCCGAGAAGGCGTGGCTGAGGTATTTTCGCATTACGCCGTGGGTAACGGGGTCGCGTTCGCTGACGATCGAATGCGCTTGATCCGCGAAACTACCTCCATCGTAGAAGTCGCTCTTGATGAAGGGTCTGTGGCCGGGACGGAACCCGTAAATGTCTTTCCAGGAGTTGGCACTGCTGAAGGAGACTTCGTTTGGTGCTACTCGTACAACGGGTCCGTACTTTTCGTGGAGTTGGAGGAGGTTGTAGGGTTGGCGGCCTGCGAGGAAGTTCCATGAGTGGAGGGCGTTGGTCCATCCGGCGAGGAACGGGCCAGGGAGATGGCGGAGGGGGTGGTTTAGGTAGTTGTAGATTGCTTTGGTTGTGATGAGGATGAGGACCTAAGAAATTCACTGTGAGAATTTGTGCTACATTGAAGTGGATCGAACTTACAAGAAACGCAACAGCAAGAGGCTTCGAAGTAAGAATCAAAGGACTCAACGGTCCTAATGAGCTTGGAGAAGAAACTTCAATAGCCTCCATGTTTAGAGGCTTAAAAAATAGCAGTGTTGAACTTGAAATTGGGAAGTGAGCTAGATCAACTGCAACACATTAACAACTCCACCAGCCATGGAAATGAAAATATATATCGAACACCAATTTGACTAGCTCCTTTCGCTAGTTTCTTGCCCCCAACGTAGTCAGTGATTCCTCAAGATTGGTCCATCTCGTCTAACCACGAACGAGCTGAACATTCTACCCATGTTACCCGATTGCGGGGATAGTTGCAGCTGTGCCACAAGGCGGTTTCCAACCGAATCAGGCATTCCCCGGGTCCAGAGTGAATCAACATTCGTAAGAGGGAGGACAATGGGCCTCATGTTTGAGGCAACCGACAATATATTGTTGTTTCGAAAATGGACGGCGGTCCGGAAGGATGAGGATCGTTGAGGGTGGCTTGCATATTGGATTTAGTCGAGATGCAGTAGTAGGTAGTTCATGCAAACGATTGCCTTCTGCGCTAAAATAACTCTTTTCGATGTCTTTGCATCTCTTGGGATTTTTCTGCCCGGATTTTCTGGTTTCTTGTCCATGCAAAACGGCACGGTGAGAAGTGAATTAATGTTCGACCGTCCCCCAGCCGCGAGGGTGATACGAACCCGAGCTTAAATAGTTGATCCTCCTCTAGATAGGACGGGATTAGTAAATTTGTATTAGACATTGTAGCGTACGTTGCTTTGGAATTTACAAATCACAGATTGTAGGCTCCAACTTCTTCTGGGCACTGCGCCTCACCATAAAAGGTGAGATCTACCGAATACGCAGTAGAAGCGGACACAGCATGTGATCGATTGACTGAAAATCCTTCGGAAAACGCCAGTTTCGGGGTTTAAAAGGTGCCATGCAGCTTTCAATCCGTCCAATCGGTAAGCGCCAGGCTGAGATCAGCACTTAACCTGTCAGGATAAAGGTGGCCGAGGAAATCCACATATAAGGACTCCCTGCCTTTCTTTTTCTTGTGCTCGTCTTTGCGCGAAAAAAAAAAATATTAAATCAACAAAAAATATTAGCCTTTGCAAAGACCCTAAATTTGTTGCAAATACTTCCCTTGATACACGGCTAGTACTACACCAAGAAGTCATGGGTCGCGTCGTAAAAACTTGGACGGCTTCGTACGACGCAGTGGACGGAACTCAGGGTTCCGACCTCTCCATCTCCGGCCTCGTTCAAACTCTCTGGAAGCCTGTAGCTGCAACTGCAACACTCGCAGGAGTCGTTTCTGTCGTTGCGTTAAGATATGCGGAGAATGCTCTTCCATCGGTGATGAAGATGGGTAGTTCATAGAATGAACAATCTGTATCTAAGTATGTTATAAGAAACCGTTTCAGTAGATCTTTCCATTGACATTGTTTGGCTTATTAGGCAACGACTTTGTAGAGACATGAGCATGATGTTTTATCGGCGTTTTGGGTTACTATTCGAACATGATATCAACGGCAACAAGTTG
Organism: Rhytidhysteron rufulum CBS 306.38; assembly: GCA_000467735.1. Taxonomy (NCBI): domain Eukaryota; kingdom Fungi; phylum Ascomycota; class Dothideomycetes; order Hysteriales; family Hysteriaceae; genus Rhytidhysteron; species Rhytidhysteron rufulum. Next base: position 61,892 of record AJFL01001076.1, read on the forward strand.
GGAAGACGAAGATAAGTTTTTGTCGAAATGGACAGTGACCCGGGTTGGAAGGTCCTATTTCAACATATCTGTGCCTCTGGATTGAAGTCGGAAGGAATGCATTGGGGCTGGCGTTTCAAGATCGGTGTATTTGGACCGCGGTTTAGGATGTTGCCTAGAGGCACTGTAAATGAAATCTATGATTGACCTTCAAATATGAAGTTTCCTGAAAGCCATGTTCTTACTGAATAGCTTCCGCTATCCGCCTTATTCCTTCTTTTACGAAGTCTTTCGGTTGTGCAAATACCGCCCGAAACCATCCAGGCTGCTCCGCACCAGCGGCATCCCCATGAACCAGAAAGATCTTCTTTTCCATTAGCTTATCAAAGATCAATTTCGTGATCTCCGGTCCATTTTCAACCTCAGGGTGTCGGTCACGATACGCTTTCCCAAGATTAATCCATAGGAAGAATGTCGCACTGACACCCGGAACGTGCTCGATGTTGTGCTCCTGCAATAGTCGTACCGCATAGGTATACGCTTCGGATAGTCTTTCTTGATTCTTTTTGATGTAGTGGTTCACGAATTCACGGTTGTTTAGTATCTCAGTGGTGGCATGCTCGGATAACGACGAAGCCGAAGAAAACATCGCACAAGCCCTGATGGCAGTAAGCAACGAAGGATTCGCCTGCGAGATAAGAGCACCCAGTCTTATTCCATTGGCACCAAAATCTTTGCTCATCCCCCAGATTATGTGGACTAGACTTGGGTCGATAATTCCGGCTGTGTCGAGGGAGGCCACCGAGTAAAATGGCGGCGGCTGAGAGTCCCGTGGGTCAACGGTATTTTCCCAGATCGAAAGCGCATATATTTCGTCGCTAATGAGATGAATCTTGTACTTCCCGCAAAGTTGCATAAGGGAGATAAGGACATCTTTTGGATAGTAACGGCCGAGTGGATTGTGCGGATGACATAACATCAAGCCCCTGATCTTTGTCCCGTCTTCATGCGATTGCTTGATTGCCTCTTCATATCTCGCTACACACCCAGGGCCGAAAGGGTCGACTTCATCAAAACTAACGGGAACTACCTTAGTACCGGGCCGTAATCCCATATCGTTAAAGAAGGCTCGATAATATGGTCTTCCAAGAAGGATTCCTTCGCCTGGATCCGCAATAGCCCACGAGCAATGTTCGACAGCTGAAGTACATCCGTTCATAGTCATAATATGTTCTGGCCCGATCGGGACCACAGGGTTGAGTCGTTCATTCAAAAAACGAGCAAGGGCCTTTCTGAGCAGTATCAATCCAGTGGGGCCGTCGCCGTAGGTCAAAGATTTCTGAGGTAGTTTGAAGGTTTCCACGATGAATCGACTAAGCTCATCATGCATCAATGCATTCTCTGCAACTCCTAGGCTGACATAGCCATTTGGGTTGCATTCGGGGTGCCACATGTTGGATATGACGTCCCATACTAGTGTCTCCTCTGCACTTTCGGCTGCACATGCAGCACCACGGGATGAAAGGTTGGAAGTAGTCATGATGTGGACTAAGTGTGACTTTGAAAGAAAAGATGAAAATTTGCTGAACGAGGAGAATAGTGGACAGGTGAAGAAAACTTCCACTCAAAGAATACGAAGTGAAAGATGGTTGCAGACTATGAAAACACCAAACCTACGCTGATATATATACACGAGAGGGACTGTCGTTGATGGAAAAACTTATCGTGAAGGGCGTGTTGTTCGTGAGTTGTCCTCGGACCCTGGTCGAAGTCGAGGGATTGTTGTGACGTCAGTAACCGGCAGTATGCGCCCTTTATCGCACATCTGGCCAAGACTACCATATCTCTTAGCCAGTCAAGAAGGTAGTTGAAGAAAACGAGGGAAATCGATAGATAGTCGAATCATGATAAGGGCGCATTAGAATACCAACATCCATCCTTTCGGTATTCACGACCCCGGCATTCACAACCCCAGCGTCCCCGGATAGTTTTGGTATTAGCACAATCATGAACATCCATACTGCGCCCTTCGATGACCAGGTGACACACTATAATATCAAAATTAAATGCTATCTCAGCATCTAAGCTACCCTTTCAACCTTCTCAGTGAAACCCTCTTGTTTCTCCTTCATATCATGGGTCCGAGCATTAACATCTTCTACAGCCTCCGCCACAATCCTACACTGATACTGTCTAAACTTCCTCGCCGGCACCCCGGCTTCAAATATCTCATCCAGTTCTTCAAGAGATCTTCCCTTCATCTCCGGAATACAAAAGTAGAAGAAAATGACACAGAGGAAGTTTGACCCAGCCCAGATGTAGCCATACTTGGCGCCCTATTGATTGATTAATATATGGAATGCCAGGAATGAGAAGAACTCAAAACTCACCCAGTTCAACTGATTAGGGTTGATGAAATACGGTGTGCAATATCCACATAACCAAGCTAGCAAATATCCCAAAGACGTCGCAGTCCCAACAGTCCAAGCCCTGAGTCTCGAGCTCACAAGTTCAGTCGCAACGGGATAACTTGCAGCGCCAACGCAGCCGTTATAGAAGAACTGGAATAGGGCTGTGAAACCAACCAGAACCTTACCAGATTGCACTCCGCTTTGATCAACACTGGCTGCAATGCCAGTAGCTAACTCACAGATTCCGCATGCAAGCGCACCGATCATTAGGATGCTTCTTCGTCCGAGGAACTTCCGCATGGCGTACATTCCGCAATTGACGCCGATAAATCCCATACAGGTTTTCATGATGGAGTATTCGAAAGCTTTCTTGATACCGGCTTGTTGAAGGAAGTACGTGGAATAGGAAATCAGGAACCAGACACCGGATCCGGTTTGACAGGAAATCATTCCGTAGCAGAGGAGTGTTCGACGGAGATTATGTCCTAAACACAGTCAGTCGTAATCTTAATAGGGGATTTCTAGTGGGAGACAACATACCTCTAAACATCTCCATAAAACTAGTATTCCTCTCAATTTTATTCTCCTCCTCCACACCTCTAACCATCTCCGACCACTCCAATTCCAACTTCTCCCCCTCAACAGCCCCCTTCCGAAGCATCTCCAACGACCGCCGCGCTTCCTGCTCTCGACCCTGATGTAAAAGCCACCTGGGGCTCTCCGGAACAAACCAAAGCCCAACCGCCAAAAAAGTCGGCACAATATACAAACAAGCCAACGGAATCCTATAACTAAGCTTATCCATCCTACTCTTCGTATAATTATCCACCACCGCCCCAAGAATCGAACCGATATTGACCCAGTATGCGAAGAAAGCGACCATGACACCACGCAGATGAGCAGGCGAAACTTCCGAGGTATAGACATTTGAAAAGGTGACGAGGAAGCCGTTCGCCAAACCGAGGAGGAGACGGCCGAGGTATAGAGGTCCGGCTGTGACTACTGCGATTTGGATCGCGCATGCAATGGCGTTTAGGATGCAAGCTGCCCACAGAGCTTGTTTGCGACCGAATTTTGCGGCGAAGAAGCCTGCGACGAGGGAGGAGACGAAGCTACCGAGTGTTAAGAGGGATGTGATGAGTTGTTGGAAGGTACTCTGTGTTCTTATTAGCGTTACTTTGGCATTTAGCTCTCTTTCCCAAACTTACATCAATGCTGTATCCGATAGGGTTCTTCGGATCCTCGTGTCCAAATACCTTCAAGAACCCGGGCATCGCCTGAAGCGCTCCCACTGCTGCACTATCAAATCCGTACTGCATGTTTGCCATGGATACAATGCAGCATATCACCAATGTTCTTCTGTTCGTCCATAGCGACGTGTCGGTCATGGTGACTGAACCCGACATGACGACGAATGTCTTCCAAGCCCACACTAGGAATCAAGTCCTCGCCTGGTGTTCCAGACCTTGGACTGAGTGAATCGAGAATGGATTCAGATCCCAGAAATTTCGATCTCAGCGAAATCGAACAAAAAAAAATCCAGGCCAAAGGTTAATAAATAACCCAATTCTCTCTCACGAACAACCGGTGAATACACACAAGGTCACCCAGATCAACCTCGCTTCGAAAACATGCCTGTCTTCAATTTATCATTGCACTTACCTAACCCCCCATCTTCAATTGCCCCACGAAACTACATCCCAGCCCCACATGATACTGAGCCAGCTTCCCCGCACGTGCAAGCGACGATTGTTCCCCATGGGGATTGAAGACGTGCTGTCCATGCATGCAAAGTCTTGGTTTGAACCTTGAGATGAGATGTGCGTAGGTGTTGGTTGGTTGGTTGATCGACAGTTGGGTGGGGAAAGAGGTGGCGATCTGGGGTTGAGGGTGTCACGGTGCATGGGCTGGTTTTATGTGTAGGGCGCAGGATTCGCTTTTCCGTATACGAAGTAGCTGAGGGAGGGATGTCGTAATGGGATAGTGGAGTTTAAGAGAGGACCGTATATAAAGTAAATGAGGTATGTCCAACATATATTATTTCGATGAAGGTTTTGTTGACTTGAATTCATCATGCTCGAGAACTAAATCTTACGAACCCGCGTCATCAAAAGCGACTTGAAGTTTCATATTCTAGCTAACCTTAGAAAGCAACTAAAAGAATCAATGAACTAAATTCAAGAAACAAGTCATCGTTATCTCCGCGTGCGAGAAACGAACATCTATCCCAATAAGCTAAAACCTCATCAAAAAGCGCGGACGAGAAACCCCTCACAAGCACTTCTAACCATCACCCTACTGTATCGTATTAATAAGCAAAGCAACAACACCAACTTATTCCATCTCATCCATCAAAATAATCATCTCTATTTCAATATCTCTTCTTGAAAAATTTAGCTTCTATTTAATCTTCATTCAATCCAAATACCCAACTCTCACCCATCTCACCCCACTCCACCACCCACACCCATGACCACCCCAATCCCCCAAAAAGCCCTCCTCCTCGACCTAATGGGCACCTGCTGCGACTGGCACACCTCCCTCCTTCCCGTTCTCTACTCCCTTCCCCCCCACCTCTCCCTCTCTACCCCCTCCTCCCTCTCAGACTTCCTAATCACCTGGCGCGAAGGTTTCTTCACCGAGATCCATAGACGATTCGGAGAAGGCTTAGGGAGCGAGGATATTGACATCACGCATCGACGGGTGTTAGATAGGTTGTTAGAGGAGAGGAGCGTGGAGTGGGGGGAGGAGGAGAGGGGGAAGTTGGTTGGGGGGTGGCATGATATGAGAGGTGAGTGAGTAGGAGGGTAGAACTACATTGTACAGATCTAGCACAAAAGAGACGGACACGGTTTATCTGAATAGGAAATAGGCTAAGAGGAATTATGATGATTAGGTTGGCCAGACGTCCTCCCGGCGTTAGAACGACTACGAAAGAAATATTTCATGTAAGATCTTCAATCATTCCTCTACTCCCCTATTACCACAATACTAATATCCATACACAGAGTCGTCCTAGCAAATGGTACAACACGCCTTCAACTCGACATAGCAAAATCCTCAAATCTACCTTTCCACATGTTATTTTCATCTGAATTACTCGGGTTTACTAAGGTGAGAGTCTCCTATTTTTTTTTTCTAATTTACTGTGTACTAATCCATATCCCAAAAGCCCGATCCTAGGATTTATACCCGAGCTCTAGATCTCATGAAACTAAAGCCAGAAGAATGTACCATGATAGCCGCGCACGCCTACGACTTAAGAACTGCAAAGGAAGTGTGAGTTCTCTACTCCCTCCACCCCCTTCCCTCACTCCCTTCCCCCCCTCCTCTGACTTACCTCCAAACTTATAATATGTATATCTCAGAGGATTAAATACCATATACATCCAACGAACGACTGAAGATACAGATGAGGATATGAAAGCTGTCAAGAGGGATGTAGATGTTTTTATTGACGGGAGGGGTGGGGGTACGGAGTGTGGGTTTGGACAGGTGGTGGGGAGGTTGGGTGTTTGAGGTGAGAGGGTGGGTTGGGTTTGGTATTGGATTTTTGAGGGATGGGTTTGATGGGAGTCGATGTTGGGGCGTTGGATTGGGAGTCAGTGGTGGGAATGTCCATTTCGACGCACTAGGCAAAGCTTAGAGAGCATGGTTTTAATAGGTTTGAAGAACAACATGTCAGCACAATCATGAACTACATCGGTATAAAAGCCTTCCCAATACCACTCTACACACACATCAGTACAATAAAACCAAAGGTATCAAAACAAACCCTCCAAACCTCCAAACCCCATAAACAAAAACAAACCCACAAAGCAAACCCATCACAACTCCCTCACATACTCCGATACCAAATCCTCATACTCGGTCAAAAATGACTGCATAACAGCCACCTGCCTCAAAGAAACCCAATGTCTACGCTTCCACATCTTAAACATATATTTTACAGTGCTCCACTGCACCTGCTCCTTCTGTACCCTCTCTATCTCGGCTTTATAGAGCCAATCAACCTGCTCGGATAATGTTTCTGGGGGGTCCTCTTCGAGTGCTGTTTCTGGGGGATTTTCCTCGGCTATTGTTATGGAGGGTTCCTCGTCTGTTCCTGCTTCAGAGGGAGTGGGAGAGGGAGATGAGGTCTTTTTTTCGGGGGTTATTTCGGGAGGAGGAGATGTTGAAGGTGAACGGGCCCGTTCAGCCTCCTCAGCTTTGATTTCTTCTATAAAGGTGTCGTGGTCGAAGAAGTTGGATGAGGATGGGGATGAGGATGGTGGTGGTGATGCTGGTGGTGATGCTGGTGATACTAGCTCCGGCGTGATTCCAGCACTAACCGTCGCATCACCACCTTCAACTACCCCCTCACCCCCATTTTCTCCAACTTCCTTGATTTCCTCATCCTGTCCCTTTTCCACGAGTCCAGTTTCAATATCTTCCTCAGCATCCTGAGAAAAAATAACTTGAATCCTCCCCGTTGCATCATTATGTGACCTCTCATATAGCTCCGTCGCCCTCTCACACCGCGGATTTAATACCCCCCGACACCCGCAATGACAGCGCATCGTATGAAACACCTTGCCATGAAACCCCTCCCAACCCGGCTCTAAGGTTATCTTGCTGATGCGCAACCATTTAGGTCTATCCCAGAAAAACGGGTGGTTGGAATCGCTGACTTGCTCGACGAGGACATGGCGAGCATAGGCCAGAATAGTTTGAGGATTCGTCATTTTCTTAGTTTTGGTGGTTTATGTAATGACTTCGATGTGTAGATTGTGATGTTTGAGATTTTTGATGATTCTTGCGGTGTGCTTGGATGTGACGCTGGAATTGCTGGAGTTGCTGGAGAGGGAAAAGGGGAGGGAAAAGGGAGGAAAAAGAGTTCTTTATATAGTGCTGGAGAAAATGCGCTCTGATCTGAATGGTTGGGCTTTGATTTTTCCAGTGACGAGATGGTACCATGGTTTCTGTTGCATTTTGGGCACGTAATGGGTCAAAGATTGGTTCGAGTTCGAGTCAGAGCAGTAGAGAAATATACCAGAAAATTAAAGGGCAGAATTTGATGCTCGCGAAAGGACTATTGATTAATATTAAAAATATATGTAATATTCTTACCGCTGGATCTTATTTTGAAAAATAGGTATATCTACTTGATACCGTGCCAAAAAGAGGGCGTCTTCTTTTCAACACGTGGACTAAAGCTCACCGCGAATTGAGATCTGGACGTATATGTCGAATAGAGCGCATCATAAGGGACTTCATCGTGCCTTGAACGTATGAGCTGTGGGGGTTTGAGTCTTGGGAAGAGAAGATCAGTATGTTCTGGTAGATCCTAGATACTTAGTTGAAGGATAGAAGCCAAGCATCACTCAGCCTGTCATTTGATTCCCCCAGTCCGCCATGAACCAAAATGCCATTGCCACTGACCAAATCAGCGGCGAACCATCCTCTTGACTCAGGCTTTCCGTCTTTGCTATCCTTTACCTGTACCTTACTCCATATTCCTGCGTTAATATCGTAAGCCCAGATATCATCCAGCATCTTTCCCGCGCCGGCATGTCCCAAAGAAGAAGGATCGCGTTCTCCAAATAGCGTAATCAAGTATTCGCTTCCTTTTATATTCACTGGTACAAGGGCGCTGACACTCCGTGGTTCAGGTCCGCTGATTCCATCAGGCTTGTACTCTTTTGTAGACCAGGAATGCTGCATCAGGTCAAACACATCTAAGCTTCCGCCCTGCTCAGTCTTGCCATCAAATCCATTCATCCTGTATAGATGTTTTCCAGACACCGCAATCGAGGTTCCACCTCGGGGAGGGGCTGGGGCCGATGGTAGCTCAGTCCATTTCTTCGTGTCCAAGTCAAATGCCCAAAGGTCTGACAAACGTCCACTAGCAGGACATCCAGCATGCAAGAGTATGGTTTTCTGGTCGTAGGAGGCGAGGGTGTGGTAGCTGCGAGCTTGAGGATGTTTCTCGGAAGCGGGTTCAATCTTCGTCCACGATGCATTCGCCGGGTTGAATTCCCAGAGCGCGCCGTTCTCATCAACGGGTGCCATGTCAACTCCGCCACGGCCCGAAAAGATGTAGATTCTTCCATTCAGTGTGGCTCCAGCACTTCCAACGCGGGGCGATGGGGAGGACGGATGGGAACGAGTCTCGAGTTGCGGGGCATCTAGAGCTGTGAGTAGAAGTCTTTCGGGGGGGGGG
>AJFL01001082.1:0-33158 GCA_000467735.1 Rhytidhysteron rufulum CBS 306.38
CTAAGCTAACTTAGGCCCTTAACATAAGGACGTAGAAGGCGCCCAAGGCTGGTTACTTAACCCTCGTGACTAAGCGGGGTTGTGGGAGGGGAGGTACCCGGATACTTTTGAAAGGCACTTCTGTATAATACTGAGAAATAAGTGTTTGTTCATAAAGAAACTATTCTTAGGTATCCCTTGGGAATGTTGCATTCAAGTAATATTGGCGACTAAACTTCTCCAGGAAATGACCTTTTAAATTATCTTAATTACGACCCGAACCGCGACCACACAAAGCTCGCCCGCCAACAAACTCGCGATATCAAACGACTAGTTATGGGGTTTCGCTGTATGTTGGAGTTAACAGGCACGAGTATAGCGCTAAGCAGCATACGGCACTAACAACCACGCAGCCGACGGTCAATTCTCCTCTACGAAGAACCTCGATATTCACGAGGATATCCGAGCTCTAGTAGATATCGTCTTCGCTAAGGCATTTTCAGCGACATGTAGGAACCGGCTTGACTGGTATCTAGCATTCTCTAAACCGTTGCCGATCTCTCTGACCAGGTTTACACCACCATCACCTCTGCACGTGAAAAGTTTGTTCCTAGTACGGATGATATCATCATAACTGACTATCCTCGTCCTACGAACATCTACTGGACTTTCGTTGAAACGGAGTCTGGTTATCTAATCGATATCCCAGTCCAATCTAATTCTACAACTCCACCCCCCAATCGCAAACCTTACGCGCGCTTATTCAGAAGCCTACATCATCCTGCGTGCTTGGGCCGACGTAGCTGAACGCCTCCGGATCGCGGGTGTGGACGCTCAAGTTCGAACCACGGATACTGTGGTACTGTGGAGGCGCTCAATATCACCGGTATATCGCTCACTAGTTCCTTGTACGAACGCATCGTCAAAATTACAGCGACGGTGGAATTGTATATGAAAGAGGTTGTGTTATCTGCAAGAAGGTTTCGGGTGAGCAGACAACAGACAAATAGAGCAATGTATTTGTGACGTTGGAAGTGGAGAATCTCGATTCGTGTTCTGCATTTAGGATTTTGTCGGTTGGTATGAGGATTGAATATCAGGCGTCCTAGGTTTTGGTATAGTGGACCTGTGCTTGAAGAGATAGTGTGTAGGGTTTGATAGGATCACTGAGGTATGTTCACTTTGATGTGGGTAACTGAGTTCATGCACACCATAGACCCCTTTCTTGGAGACACCAATACCTATGTCTTACCCTAAATGAGAATCGTACGTATATAATCAAAGTTCCATACATAAATCTACGTTTTACATACAATCAAAAATCGTCGGGGCACGTTGTATTTTCTGCTCAGACACACATCGATCGATCGTGTATTAAAATTGACGCATCGAATTATCGTGGATACGCTCGTCTACACGCCGAGAAAAGAGAAGAAAAAAAACCCCCGTGGATAGGATACCTCAAAAATTTGTTTATTCTACCAAAAGAAATAACTTGGACATGAGTCTCTGAGAACTTTTCGCCTTGCTGAACCATGGTACATGACGCCCAAGAACGCTCTGAGTGGCCCCAGGCCTGTATAAATACATTCTCTCTCTCTCTCGCTCCTTGATACTTTTTATTCTTCATCAGTTCGTCACTCCATCTAGTACTAAAAACCACACCCCCAATGACTCCTCTCGCAGCCTTAACGTTTCCGATAACATGGACGTCACGTACCTCATAGTATTAGCACGCCACTGTTTACGCATTATTGCCCTCCCGATCTTAGTATTCTATGCCACCATCGCAATTATCGGCTTCTCTGGAGGCATAGACAGTTGGAATACGGACACAATGCGAGACATCCTAGAAAAGCCTCGCTACATCATTTATATACCCTCTGTCTTGGCCATCATCTATATCCTCAGGGCTTACTACCGCGACCCGTATAAGCTTAAGGTTGTGGCTTTCTACCTTCTTATTTTCAACAAAGCTGTGCTTCACTGCATAGGATCCTTCTCAAATATCTCTAATGCAATTGTGGTCGACGCTATTGCTTTCAAGCTCTTTTTCCCCATTTTATTGGTGCTATTTCCAACTTGGAGATGGAGCTATTTGGGCCGATATGAAAACGCCTTTCGTCACAATATAGTAATTAACTCACTCTTATTCTCATTCTATCATCTCCACATCCAACATCAACCAACTAACTCCAAACCTAGACCACGGTCCTTCCCACCCATCCGGACGGAACAGTAGAGTATGATCTCAGCTATACAGAAGATGGAAAACCAAAATTCTGCTGTACTACCTGGCGCGATATTTGTGTGCGTATGGGTTACTTGGAATTCCTCTATGCCGCATTCACCAGCATCTTCACCCGAATCTTCCCTTGCGGTGAATCATGGCCAAGCAAACTCAGGAACTCCGAGCTCATGACTCTCACTCTATTCATCGTCCTTTCCATCTACACATACGCCCGAATCCGCACTCATATCCGCGGTGTATGGCATTGGCATGATCTGGAGATGGGAGGCAGTCTCTCCACGCCGTACACCAAAAAAAGCTCGAAATCGAATTTCAAAGAGGATAACAAGCCCACTCGTGGGCATTTTGTGTATGAGAATTCGATGACTAGAGGCTTATTCAGGTCTTCAGTCGCATTTTACGATATACTTTCGATAATGCTTGAGGAGAAATTGAAGGGTGGTGTGCATGAGGAAGGATGCGGCAAGTCGATGTATGGGCCAAGAAAGAATGGGGAGGGGGACGGTGTATTTGTGGAAGAGTGTATTTGTTGGTGTCACTACGTAGCAACTAAGGATGAGTGTGGCAAGTGAAATACTCGCCATTACCCTGAAGAATATACTATCTGGGATTAGATGGTGTGTTCGTTGAGAGGACATCTACTTTCACTAGTTCTAGCTCTCATATACCAAAATTGTAGAATAGCACATCAAATATAATTGTAGACCTTAATTGAAATAATAGCCTTACATTGTATATGCCTTCTCTTCCTATTTTCCGAACTTCCTCCCCTGCTTCTAGTCACTCATTCCTCGACCATCTCCATCCAAAAACGAAGCTTCTAGGACGAAGAAAGCCTGTTATGAAGAAGATATCGAAATGAAGAGGAAACTGTTGTCCAAACTTGATTAGTATGTCGGTGAAATAAGTAGAGCGGGTAGGGAGGAACTTACGTGGTAGCCTTGGTGGGAAGCCTCCCTACCACGGCAAGGTGGCCATCGAGGGGAGTGGTAGCCTTGGTGAGAAGCCCTCCCACCACGTCAAGGTGGTCACCTTGGGGAAGCAGTGGTGGTCCCGTTTTCCCGCCCTTGTGAAGTGCTGCGACGGCAGTGGCGCAGTATTCTGCGAAGAGCAGCGCAAAAGAGAGGAGAACGTGTATCGCGATGGATGCGCCAACAAACTTCTCGGAGGCGTGGTGGGAGGCGGACATTATAAGAGCGGGAGAATCTAGGAAGACGGAAAGGGGATTCAGAAATCTTCGCAAAAGGACGTAGATGGCGCCGACGACATGGTGGTGATGCGAACGATGATGTATGCTGGAGTTCCGGTATGTTGACGTTGGAAATTTGCACTGCCCCCGATCGAACCGTTGGACCTTCTATCGAGACCCTGCCTACGTACACTCCCCCCCCGGCTGGAAAAATCCAGGACAGCCATCTCGATGTCCCCGGGATCTCACCTGCACTGGGCTCGACGGCGCGAGATCTGTTTGGCGGCCTGTGAAAGAAGTCAGTTAGACTGAAGTGAATATGAGTGAAAGGAAATGTGGAAAGGACTGAAGAGAACATGGGTGAATGTGAAGAGAATTGAAGTACCCGGCGGAAGCCCCATCTCAACACCGTTTTCAACACCCACCCAAAAAGAGCGAGTGCGGTCTGGATGAGGATCCAGAATGCGAGATGGGCCCCGCGAGACAGGCGACCCTCCGATCTCGACCGTTCCGCCCAGTTGCCGAAGAGCCACCAGTCGACGACGGTGACGACAGGGAGGAAGGAAAGCCAGGCCACCACACCCAGCAAGCTGAAATGTTCAGCTAAAAATGAACGAGCGCGGTAAAGAAATGGTAGTGAATGATATCGTAGTTGATAATTATGATAAAAAAAAGTGATAATTCAATGTTGTGGAGAGAAGTTGTCGCGAATGGTGATGGCTGATTGTTTGAAGAGTGTTGATGGGTTGATGGATTGTTGAAGAAGGGATCAGCTAACTTATAACTTTAGACTGCTGATTAAGCTATCGGCCCAAGTCACTGCCTAAATGACTATCCGTGCCTGGCACAGTGCCCTGCAGACCAAACGATTACCTAGGTAGGTATACCCATCTGTCATTATGGGAAAGTGCGATCGCATGCTCGTCTGAACGGAACCTCTAGCAAGCAGTAAACGAAATATCATTTCTATCATAAAATAAGAGGTTGACTCAGTATTTCAACGTTCCCTTAATGTTCAAAAGATGCCCTTGATACTTAACTCCAATATAAACCACGCCGTTGACGCCTTCAATGATTCCGATCTAGATCAAGACGAATAGCAAAACACCAAAGCCCTACAACCTCGCTTGAGCAAAAGACATAACCTCCTTCCTAACCAACGGCGCCTCAATAGACACAGGCGGCAAATCCAACAGAGCCTCTTCAACTAATCCAGCAACATCTGCCGCACACCCAAACGACAAAGACCACCCAGAACCACCGTGTCCGTAGCTGTGAACAATCCGACTATGACCCGTCTTCTGGGGACGAAGTTCACGTTCAACGCGAACGTTGCGACGGCGGAATGGTCGGAGTCCTTGTGCAAGTGGGTATTCGGGATCGAGACGTGCCTTTTTCAGATCGGGGAGGAAGGCTTCGCAGCGGGCTCGCATGCGCTTGATGATTGGGGAGTCTAATGTGAGGTTTAGCTCACCCTGTCCTGGCTCTGCGATGCCTCCGATCAACAAGATGTTATCGTTTCGAGGTACAAGGAAAACAATTTCATTATCGCGGAACGAGTTTGCGGAAATCGTCAAAGCTTGCTCGATCTTGGGGAAATCGGTTCCATCGTTGATGACGCGGAGGAGACCTCCTCGAATGGGGTATGATGTATCATCACCGGCTAGTTCTCTGCCTGAGAGACCTGTGGCATTGATGATGACATCTGCCTCGAATTCCTGGCGGAGACTTTGCTCTTGAGCGAGTAAATCACCACTGATGGTGCGGGTGATGAGTTCGGCGCCTTTGGCGGCTACGAGGTCTTTGAGGAATGTCATACACGTATCGGTATCGATGATTGGAGCCAAGTGCTCATAGGCATCTGCTGCGCCGTAGCTCTCATTGATACCTCGTTCCTTGATGATGTTGGCATCGTGTCGGAATCCGCGAACACCACTGGCCATGATCTCAAGCATCTTCGTTACTTGGCCCAAGTCCTGCTCGACGGGGACGGGGAAGAAGAAGTCGACTGGCTTTACGCGTACACCGGCTCGCTTGGATAGTGACTCGGATGCGGCGATGGCGTCCCAGATGTGGTATGCTTCCATAGCCCACCCCTTTGAATGCTGGAGGGAGATGGCGTCAGTGTGCTGGCCACATACTGCCGGAGGGTCTGGAATTGGAGGTTAGCATACTCTGTCATTGAATCGTTCACAGTTCTTGCGCCTCAAACCGAAGTTCTATACAAGACCACCAGTTCGGCGTTGTACTTCGATACATACTCCCCAATTGATGCCAAAAGAAAAACCAGAGTGTTGTTACACTGATCTCACTTACATTCCCACAAAGCTCCCGCAATTTGGGAAGTCAATCGCTGAGCCTTGCCATAAGAAGCCCACTCTTTCGCCACGATAGTGACACGATACCCACGATCCAGGAGCACCCAAGCCGACACCAAACCAGTGACCCCACCACCGACGATGAGAACCTGAGGCGAAGTAGCAGTTGGAGCCTTCAGTGGCGTAGGGAAAGGAGTGAGGTCTCTCCAGAAAACGAGGCGGTTAGGAGTAGTTTTAAGCATATTGAAGGATGATAATCGATTGAAAGAAGTCGAAGTAGAAGTCTTTGCTTGTAGTTTGAATGAGCTCTAAAACCATCCTCTCGCCGCCTATTTATCCTCTCAGTATAGATGCCGTATGCCGTATTTCTACATACAATGAAGTGAGCCTATAGACGCCGTATGCCGTACCTCTACCTACAATGAATAGAATCTATAGACGTTCGGCACATGTCTCGTATAGGAAACAACGATGTGACCAATCGCGAACGACGCTAATAGGATTATTAGTTAGACGAGCGAAAATCAACCAACAAACAGCAAAGCTAAGATCTCTACCTTCATCTAGCAGATCCGGATGAATATCTTTCTATACGAAACAACGCTAGTACCTATTCAACCTTGCTATCACCATTTCTGGCGAGTGCTGTCATGGGCACTCACATGATCGTGATATATCATGCATATGTGCATCTAAGGTGTCACTATCACACTGTTGTACCTTAATGCTTACATGAGTTAGTGATGGAGATGCTTGCGAACTTCTCCTTATGCCGCACGCCATTTTCTTCCGATGTGTTGTCACCCTAACGCTTTGCGATGGAAGAAGTTTTTAAACACCAAGCACTAGTCACAACGAGACAAAACCACATAACGCGGCCGGAAAGAAGCGGATGCCTCGCAGAAATAACAGGGGAAATAGGTCACAAGTGACAATATAGTCCGAACATCAAAAGACTATTTAGGTTACTGCCCGGCGTCTAGCAGTAGCAGTTCTGTTTAGGCATATAGAAAGGCTGCATGAGGTTCACGATGCGAAGCCGACGATGCCTGCCGACGATGCCGACGTTGCATTTCGTTAAAATGGCCTACAAATGTCGTTAATGAGGAAACCCCGAAATAAAACGTTTTCTTGAGCTTCTTGGTACTTCTTGGAATTTCCGTAGTATAACACGTAGATGTGATGGCGGCGGACTCCGCAACGGAATGTCATGACTCGTGGTGAAGCGGTGATTAGAGATCATGTAAAAATCGAATGAACTCGATTTAAGGTTAAACCTTAAACTCTCCTTACCTAAGCCACCCACTCCACTTTTCAAATCCTACACCCCACAGCTACATCACGAAGGAATCTGTAGAATCCTATAAGATTGCATTTATATTTTCTTCTAAGTATTAGGACGTAAGTCTAGTTACAATTTCAAGCTCTTCATGCTAAGGACCGTTTGACTCTGCTCTATGCTCCAAAGTCCTATAAGCTAAAGAATATCAGGTTTTACTTAATACCTTACAAAAAATGTACATTCTTTTGTAGACCATGAGACATGCATTGAAAAATACAGCCCTCCTTATACCTATTAGAAAAGTGTAACCAGAATCATGTCCAAAGTGCTCAGTAAATGCCGATGCATGCCATCATAACCCAAAGAAATGTACCTTTTTCGGACCGGAGTTAGAGAGACTGAAAGATGTATCTTCCCTCCAAGATATAGAACAGAGCTCAACGGGTATCTTGGCGCAGGCGTATGGAGAAGACAGACATGAGCCATACGTACCTCATGGATCAATATAATCCCCCCTATCGAGGTAACATTTCCCTTATCATTCCTCCTGGGCTTCATTCTTAACATCAACTATCGACCTTGGTATAAACCCCCTCTCCTTCCGCCTACTAACCACCCATTCCCCAAACGGCCTCCAAATCGCCTCCTTCTCCGCCGGTTTCAAACTCGCCGCCAGCCCACTCGTACTCGTAGTAACAAAAACCCTAGAGCCCTTCCAAGGTTTCCTATCCGGCCCCAACACCTCCTCTCCATCTCCAACCTTCCCCATATTCTCCTTTTCATCCTGCCACCCATATCGAAACTCACTCGGCTTCATATTCCTCCCATACCGATACCTCCATACCGCCTCCCAAATCCCCTTGCCCACAATACAAACGGCCTCCGGTTTAAACTCCAAAAACTTGGCATCGAGATCCTTCGTCCCAGCAGCCATTTCCTCCTTACTCAACTCCGCGGCATCTTTACTAGGTCGTGAAACAATATTCGTATTCCCCATACAATATAATCGCGGTAAATCGACGTCTTCTTCTGGTATCAATCGTCGATCCGTTAACCCCGATGAATGTAGTAGTTTCCAGAATAGATTGCTACGATGCGCGTACGCGTGTCCTGCTGTCGCGGTTTGAATGCCTGGGTTTGTCCCTACGAATACGCAGATTAGGTTCGGTTCGAGGATGTCGGTTAATGGCGAGAGATGCGCGTATTTGGAGGGTGGTGCGTAGCTGCTGGGTTTGCGCTTCTTCTTTGGGCGAGGGGAGGACGACGCTGTAGAGGAGGCATTTTCGGAGGATTGGAGGGTGCGTTTGGAGGTGCGGCGGGTTGGCGCTGGAGAAGCAGTCGGTGTAGATTGCGTGGAGGCTGTTGCGGAGGCGTATTGAAAGCGAGTGAGGCGCCCGTTGAAAGTGGTGGGTGGTGTTGGTGGGTCTGAGGGTTCTTCGGAGTTGGAGTTGGAGGTTTGAGCTGGGGTGGGGTCTTCAGGAACCGGTTCTTCCTTGACTGGAATTTTTGAGGATCGAGTTCGAGCCATTGTGGAGATGTGAGGGTAGCGATGTGGTTTAGGAGGCATTGGAGGCTTTTTATAAGTTCAGGGGAATTAGATGTTTGGGGAAAGCCGTGGTACCTGGGTGGCGTCGATAGTAGAAACGCGGTGGCACATGACGTCGTATTCTCGCGTTTCAACATTCTACACGCTTCTTCGACATAGAACATGACAACCAAATAACGAGTTAATTGTTTCCATTATAACTATTAAAATGGATAGTCGAGACAACATGAACGAACCCCTCTTCTGAAATGAAATCATTTTAAATCCGATCCTCATTACTCAACTATCTAATCCAGGAGCAAGACCCAAAGGACAACAAGAAAGAAACCTTGGAACAGCAAACCCCTAAGTTACACCTTCCAGCCCAAACTCACAGATGCATACCTTTACCATACCCATCTCTCTCAAATCATTTAGCTAAGGTACCCACTAATATTTCATCGAACCGATTTTTCTCTTCGCATGATCAACAACCTCTCGAAACTCCTTGAAGCCACCCTTCCACAGCTCACCATGAGCCTCTGGTCTATCCGCCGGTTGACCACGATCCCATGTGCGTGTTCGACCCCAACGACAGAACACCCAAGCCTGAGTAAGAACACGACTCCGGATGCCCTCCTGAGCACACTCTTTATTAAGGTAATCACCATTGGAATCTTGCCATCCGCCTTGACGGTACGCCGTAACGCCATTCATGCAGATGATGCGAACAAGTGCTTCATCACCTAAGGCGCGTCGTCTCTCATCGGTGGAAATGTTACCCCATTCGGCTCGAGACTTGGGGTTATTCTCTAGCATATCCTGGTTGTTGAAGCATTCCATTTCATGAGGGTCGTATCGTTGGTCTTTGGCTGTGGGCTGGAAATAGTAGACGGTGTCTTTGTCCATTTGCATGGTGAGACTCAGTATTCCTGCTGAGGCGACGAGCTCCCAGAGTTTGTGGATGATACCAAGGGCTGTTTTGGCACCTGAAGGAGTGTCGATGGATTCATACTCTTTGTTGAGTTTGATCAACGGTTCAAGAGCCGTGTAGAGTCTCAATGTCACTTCCGCTCCGTGGCCGGTGAAGTTAGCTGGGAGGTTGAAATTACTTTGGGTCACTTTCAAGAACTTTCGGATTCTCAAAGCGTACTCCTGGTTGCGGCGGAAACCTATCATTGTTCAGTGATGTGTTCTATTGTTTGTTCAAAAGGGGATTGAGAGTAACTTACCATCGTCATCATGGAATTCATTCTGCAGGTTGATCAACTCCTCTCTCTGTCCCAAGCTCCCACCAAAGAAGGTATTCTGAAATACCTGCTCAACAAGCACGTTTCCAATGATCCCACAAGCAAGCGCTTGTCTCTCAAGAGGCTTCTTGAACAGCTCCTTCCATCCATCATTACCACCCGGGCCACCACCAGCAATACATCCGATAATCTTGATAGTATTATCATCGATGGTAGCCAGAATTTCATCAAGCCTACGCTTCCCTGGCTCAAACCTGAAAGTTGCCTTTGAGAACTGCTCGATATTGTCCATGAGGTTCCAAAGACCATCGCGGACCTCAGCATCATTCATCACATATGGCGGCTCGTTCAGGTCCTGGTAGGTCTTGCCTTTGAGCTCAGAAGTGAATAGAATGGGTTTCTGTCCCGGTTGTGGCAGGTGAAATTCTTTTGGTGGAGGAGGCACCGCACAGGTTGGCATTGGCTTTGACGTTGGAGCGACCCGGGGAATCTGTACAGGTTCTCTAGGTTTTGGAGGAGCCGGATATGTTCTTGCTGGATTACGGCTTGGGGGAGGACCAATATCGACTTCTGTAGGCTTGGTAACTGATTCGTATAGTCTAGTGCGCGCTCGTTTGAGGGCTGGTGTTTCGCTCACGGACGAGCTATTCGAATCGGAATCGTAGTATTGCTCGTCACCTCTGGGTGGAGACATTGGTGGGTATAGTTCGGCTTTGGTTGTTAAGCTACGAAATAATCCTAGAGCTCTTTCCAGGGACATATCTTCAGCTGTACAAGGCACAAGGTCGGAAGAAATAGACGAAGGTCGGAGGGGAAAGAGCGGTGAGATGACTTATGGAAACTGAAGGAACTGGGGCAAACTTTGAGGAGACTGATATATTCTTTGTCCATCGCCGTGTGCGGTCATGTCAAAATGTAGTGTTTGTTTTCGATAGCACAAAGGAAACTGTTTGCCATTAATGCTACAGACCGAGCATCTTGGGCAAAAAAAGAAGCAGTGTACAACACTGCAATCATTTTGAAGATTAGAATCTCTCGTAATGTTTTTTCATGAAATGCTATCCGTGCATAATTGTATAGTTTGCCCAATCTCGTTGTGTGGCAAGATCCATGAGGCGTGTGACATTGTAGAACAAAGGAAGGCCAGTCCATGTGCTCAAGGGATAATCGGTTTGCAACCGGTATATGTTCTTATACGTGCGGGCTTGTGGCATGCTGTAAGCAGGCTTCTTTGTTTACCCTCGTTGCGGCGTGCCAAGTGACTAGTATATTCGATAGGAATGCTAAGGGGTGAATAGCATCAACTTTCTCAATGAAAAGAAAATAAAGCAATATCAATATAAGGATCCATGATATTCGGATTGATGTTTGTCTTCGTAGCATCAATGGCCGTCATTTGGGTGGTTCATCTGGGTCATCTTCCATGATGAATCGTGGCAGTCACTAGCCTAGGAAGGAACCATTCTTTCCCAACACCAAAATCAGCACATTACGTTTATGTTCCATGGTTAGAGCAGCCGTATGATGGTAGGACCTACCATCCAACAAACCATTTTCTATGACGATGGACCCAAAACAGGGCATCATCTTCCACAGCGATGCACATACCAGACAAAGGACACCTTGCCAGGGGCATGAGGGGTGTTTTATTCCGCCGTGTAGATGATATAGAGGATATAAGCGGACCATATACAATTCCTTTGATATTGAAATAGGTAGTGAGCTAGAAATGACTCATAAGTGCTTAAACCGGCCATGCACGTGCGATCCACCACAACGCCAAGAGTGAATGTACGATAGCGAAAGGATTCGTGTACGCTACATTTGAAATACCTCACAAAGCCGAAGGTCTTCAAAAACAGTTACTTTAATAGGCGTCAAGTCAAGAAAAGTGTCGATTTCTGAGGAAAAAGAACTCCGAGGACTTAACATGCCGAGACTCTGGACGGTATGACCACCCCATTTCGTAACTAGTCAAACCGACCTAAGAGCATATTTACCATGTTAGGAGAGGAAATCACATACTTTATGAAATCCGTCATTTCCTGCGGAGAAAGGCCCGGAACCTCCGAGGAAGAGTTCTCCAGCATAGGGTAGGTAGTAACGAGGCTCTCAACGATGATGTTGATATTGGGATAGGAGCTTCCATGGTTAGAGGATTCATATCTAGATTAGGAAACTAAATAGCAAGTTTGAAAAAAAGTGTTGATTACTGCGGGGACGTCCCGGGAGTTAGGATTGGCCTGTCCGTGAAACGTGAATGTGATAGGAGACTTTAGGCGATAATCCATGGTTATTAGGAGAGTTGAGAGTTCTCGACCTTTGGATCTTGGAAGCCCGAAAATCACTTACTGAAATAGGAAAGAAAACGGTTGCGTCTGGAAAACCGTTGATTGCTGCGGCTTTCCAGTGAAGGATAATACTTTTGAGGATAAGGATGTTTTAGTGGAAGTCCGAGCACCTGTTACTAAGTTTAGGCAAGGGTCTTCTAGGAAACCTGTCGATTCCTGTAGGCAATATTGATTCTTGGAACTTCAGCCCTTCTCGATCGATGTGGTGAAACATTGAGATAGTGGGTTCCCTCCATTCAGAGACAGAGTTAAAGATCATACAGCAAGTTATTCGCAAGTTATTCGAGGCCTGGTAACGTGTGGCTAGTATCGACGATCAAATCTGGTCCTTCTTTGACTTCCATTCATTAACTAAAAAGGTGAGCATATTATGAAAGCAGGTATCCGGAAAATGTGTAAGCTAAAACCGTTAGCACTTAAAGAATGCTCTTTGCGGTATTATGTATGAAAGGACTAATATTATTAGATCATATACCTTTCAAAACAAGTTCGCTTTTTTGTGACTGTGGTTACCGAGTCTTGTGTGTACGTTCTCCTTTCACTTCCTGGGAAAGCGCCAATGGCCTGGCGTCACGGACATAAGGCGACGCATTGACGACGACCCATCGCTCATCGAACTCGAACTTGTCGCATCGGTTCATTTTGAAACCAAGACTGCCAGAATATCTTCCCGATACCAATACGCTGATAGGTATTACTGCTCAATGCCGATTCGCACAAAAGCAAGACCCATTCTTCTTTCCATTGCTTTGGATCAGGTTGCTGACTGTGAGCGACAGATCCCGGGGTCTTAGGAATGGATCCTTTTCTGCTCATCAAAGAAAGACAGAAGATATCCGATAAAGGCAATGCGGTGTCCCCTTCGTCAAGGATAGCCCAGCCTAGAACGGCATCATCGTCTGTGCAGATGGAGCATGTATGAGGAATAGGTATCAAATTACGGAGCTCTTTGACGAAGCTGGAATATCTGACATTCGTCAGATACCCATCTACCGCGTGTAAGCTTACCTGAGCTAGATCGTAAGGCATACCAATCTTCGGGACTTTCTTCAACTGACTACGGATTGTGAGTGTTTTATTTTCTTCATCAAACGCAATACCCTTGCAGACATTCTTCGCCTTGTCGATGTTGAGAAAGCGAACACCATACATGGTAGATGCCCATGTCCATGTTGGCAAGTACAGAGGACTCTGTGCACGTTCCGCTGGTTGTGTACAATACCACAACAGCTGATCGGGAAGTCCATTCTTCCACAAGCCGAAACAGTATGTCGTGGTCAACCTTTTTTGCATCTCTTGCCGTAGTCCCTCGAGAGCCATCAGTCGATCTGTAGCGTTTGTGAGGAGACGTGCAGAATACTTTTCGACGATGAACTTCCACCTCGGATTGCGAGCGGTGGAATGGAAACTGCCACCAGTCTCTCTTTGAGTAATCACTTTACAGGACCAGACAAGACAACCTTTAGTGTAAAATACCATTCGACGGGAAAGCAGCCATTCCTGGGTAGCCCATGCTCGCATAGCCAAAGGTCCAAATTCCGGCGAAATATCAATATAGTTGTCAGGCATTGCGCTTGCAAAGACAGGGCCAGAATTACGAAGCTCAACTGAATCCAGTGGAGCCGGTCTTTGGAAAAAGCAGCCTTCACTAGAGTTGGCAGCATGTGACGCAGCAATCGTAATCCGAGCGTTCTCGTATATGGAACCCATCAGCTTTGATTCTTTCAGCCAGTCCTCATGAACATCCTGGACAATGCATAGAGAATCTATCCAGATGTACCGTAGCCCCATTTGACGGACAGCTATGATAGCATGCTGATACGCTAACGGAACTGAACGCCACGGTATCCTCTGTAGATGCTCTACGATTGTTGATTTCGTAGTCACTAGTGGGCGCTTGTGCCGTGGGCCCCAACAATGGGATAATGCTGCGTAATATCCTGTATCACCATGAGTTTCGACAAGGCGTGGATCGATAGTCCCATCGGATGGTCCGACATCGATGATTCGCGACGGCAAGATTGGAGGCGTAGTCTCATCAACGGCTGAACCTGATAACGTCTCTTTACAAACTTGATGATGCTCTAGGCAAGTCTTCATCCACCGCCTTATGAGATCGTATGCCTCCGGGCAATCCGATGAAGGTAATGACGGTCTACCGATAATACTACAGCTAGCTGCTATAGGGCTATCTGTCTTCTACTCAGCGCAATAGCGGAGATGATATCAGGCTGGGGGCCATATTATACCTGACGGTGTATACAACCTGATCTGACCGGTCAAGGTACCACCTTCAATCGGTACGAGAACGGTTATACCCCTGAGATACCAGGCATTATCCACGCTTTTCTCCGGAAACGCGCGCTTCAGGAGCTCTCGCTTCGGCCGCAGGTAGATAGGCTCATGGATGAGATGATCTTCAAAATCCACAACGTTCCACTCACGTTCACTAGATGGACTTCTTTGAGGTGCCGCGTACGATAATGCGTGGTTAGTGTTGTATCGCAGAATAGCATCTCTGATCAACGCGCATAGGGGGCACCTTGCGGCTGATCGTTTTAGTTCTCGGGCGTCTTCCAGGTGCATCATGCCTCGAGCACTGCTTGACTGGTCGTTGTTCTTGGGCCACCAAAGTGGAACATTTCGAAGTTCGCACGTTAAGGTTTCGACGCTAACGCCACAGCAGGCCTCACATAGGTGCATAATTGGAAGACAAGATCTCCCAGTGACTATCGAATTTTTCCCGTTGCAAGTTGATGGTTTGAGGAGTAGTTTGGCGGAGGCTGCCCTGCAGTTCCAATAGGCCTGTCCCTGGCTGATCTACTAATGCCGGCTTTTAGCAAGTGTTCCAGGTTCAACCTAACGGCCAACGGCGATAGCCTGAAGTTGACGAAAAGTGCAATAGTGCACGACACAATAGGAAGGCGGGGATCCCTATTCGACCACAGGACGATTATTACTACGGTTCACAATATGGACTGAACACGAAACAGATGATTGCACCGGACTGGA
Organism: Rhytidhysteron rufulum CBS 306.38; assembly: GCA_000467735.1. Classification (NCBI taxonomy): domain Eukaryota; kingdom Fungi; phylum Ascomycota; class Dothideomycetes; order Hysteriales; family Hysteriaceae; genus Rhytidhysteron; species Rhytidhysteron rufulum. Next base: position 15,158 of record AJFL01001082.1, read on the forward strand.
GAAGAGACCCACGCGGATGGAAAGGGGTGGTAACACGTATAACGTTTGATATTGAAAGAGGGAAGGCCGATGATGGCATTGGACGAGTAAAGGCACATGAAGACGAACCGGCTATTCCCACCTACCTACTGGAGCAGCGCCTTATCAAAAGAGCAGCTCAATCAGAAGAAGCAACGTCCAAGAAGGCTGCAGCCCCGCATGCCGCTCACGGCTGATCTTTCCGGCTGGCCCGAGGATCAAGCTCGTCCAGTGCTTGGGACTAGGGAAGACGTGCTGGCCTTATGTGGAGTAAGGTTTCTCGGAATAATTGTCTGGCAGGGTGACCCCTTTCGCAACAAGGCACCCTTCCAGCGCAGGAGGGTTGGGTTGTCTAGAAGAGCACCAGACCGGTGCCGGCAAAGAGGGCAGGCTGATCTGGCAGGATGCAACGGAACGGCGAGGAGTTGGCGACTGTGGTGACTGTGGTGAGTGGAGGACAGCGCACCAGCTGGCCGGCTTTTAGTCAGACGGCAGGACGTGGTGAGCGTGGTGAGCGGCTAAAGAGTTGCTTTTGTGGAGAGTTGCAGTTGTCCAGCTGGTCTGCTGGCGGGCGACTTGGGGAGCTCGAGAGTGAAAATCCTTTCTAGAGGCGTTCTTGGAGGATTCTAGGGGATTGCCGGTTGCAGGGCTACTCCGCAAAACCTGTGACCTGGGCACGCCCCGCTGCAATCTAGGCGCTGCTTGACTGCCCGAGTTCCCGGATGAAGCTCGCAGAGGGTTCGCTGCAGATGAGTGCAGATTTTTGGACGGCGACGGCAACGGCAGGCCAGGCAGGCAGACGGTGTGCAGGCGGCAGGCAAGGAAACGGCAAGGAGACGGCTTATCGCGACGCGCAATGAGCCTGGCAGTGCAAAGGGGGCAGCACCGGGCAGTCAGCCAACAGGCGGGAGCCCTTTCTCGAGCACGTCCTGAGCACTCCCTGAGCAGTGAGCACTCTCCCTGAGCACGCCCTCTCGCAAGGCGGTCCCCTGTCAGCTCATGGTCGCAGGCTGTCGGACCGCCCTCGGAACGTTGACACGGCTTCGAGGCAAACCCCCCTCGGGATACTCCCTACGCTCCCTACGCCACTGGTCGTGACTGGCCGCTGTTCACTGGCGCCGTCTGGTTGGCTGCCGGCTTGCCACACTGCTGCCCTGTGGGCCTCAGCGCCCGCCCAGTCTCATTCTCCCTCGCCCATCTCGATCCTCGACCGTCATGGCGGCGTCCACCCACGAGATTGGCACTGCTCCCAGCACCTTGGCTTTCGACCCGCTAGGCTAGGAGCTAAAGGGTCCGCTGTCAGCCCGTCTTTTCCCAGATCGCCTTATTATCTGGAGAACCCGCGTCACCCTCCGTTCTGGCATTTGCTCCATTTGCCATTTGCTCGGCTTTCTTCTCTACACGCTCTGGGCGGTGCTTCGGACTTTGCTCTGCCTTGCGTCTCTTTGTTTCGATCCTCAGACAAAGCCCCTTCACCTGCATCCATCATGTTCCGGGACTTTTCCTTCGAGGCTGCGTCCCGGCAGCCCTCCTCGTTCAACTACGACGCTGAGCGCGCCTTCATGAACGTCTCACCCACTACCACGCCCTACCCTCCTCCACCACATCAAACCCGTCCACCCACCCCTCCCTCCGTCACCATGGGCGACTTGGCCCATAAGTTCAGCCAGCAGAACCTCCGTGTCGAGGTGGACCCATTCTACCAAGGGGCCGCATATCAGGAGCCTCTCACTCCACCCAACGAAGAGGACGGTTTTGCCACCGATTCTGCAATGTCCTCGCCGCAACAATCATCATACGCTTACCTCTCGCCCGCGGCGATCCGGTCACAGCGACAAGCGAACATGCGATGGCAGTGCAACCCGGCTCACATCAAGGACATATCTATATTGCTCGAAAAGATGGTTGAAAATGGAGAGCAGTGTGTCCTATGCCCTCCACCACGACCACGGTCAGATGCTGGATCTGACACCGGCCCTGAAGATGAAGGAGTCGACATGCGGCGATCCACAACCCCCGAAGCTCCGAGCTTCCTGAGCCTCAAATATCGACGATCAGGAGAACGTCTCAACGGACAGGCATGCGTATCGAAAAACGTACGGATGCGAAAACAAAAAACTAGGTGGCATTCTACACGGACTTGATTTTCCATAATTCACTAGCATTGCGACGGCGTAATTTGGGTTCTTTGTTTATTGGCGGGCGCCATATACCAAGGGAACGGGTATTGGGAGTGGGTAGTTGAGCATCGAGTGATCCGAACAGACACTGCAGGGCTTACAGGCGTTCGGTCTTATTTAATTTGTGGGATTTAGAATGGTAAAGATGGGAGTAAGTGGCATATCTGGGGTTAATGTGAGCTCCCATAGACTTGGTTGAGCCCGTCTGCTTGGTATCGCGTCCAGCACTTCGCTGTGCTTTCGCTCTTCTCTTGTAAATATTTGTATATATTAATACCACCTGTACACATCTTGAGACAGCTGCTTAGTTGCTTATGTTGGATGCGTGAGATCTCGTTTTCCGGGCTGAGAGCTGAGGGCTGCATCCCTGGATTATGGATGATGGGAGATCTGCATGTTCTTGGCACGTGATCGGCGATTTTCCAGCCCTCTGGAAACGAAGCTTAGCTTCAAACCTCGCAACCTCAATTCTCGATTCTCGACGGTCCAGACACCATGGCAGCCCGCAGAGCAATCAACCAGGCTCTGGCCTCCAAATCCGTCCATATTCGCATGCAGCCTCGCCCAGCGAATCTGTCGGAAAGCCGCGAGATCTTCCGCATACTACAACAATTTGGAGAAATCACCACATATACACATCTTCGAGTTTGTACCCAAGCACCTGCGTTTCTTTATAGGTTTTACATCTCTGACATTGAGTATTGTATTTCAGCATGAGTACGGGAACCCAGCGCCCAATGTCGCCGTTGCCATCTTCCGAGAACCCGAATTCGCACGCCGAGCCATCGATTCTTCACCTATCCGCTTTGCGCTTGAGAAAATTGACGAGAGTGAAGGGGAACAAGGCACGGTAGATGAAGAAGTGGGTTATATCTGGGACTTCGAGCCTGAACAAAGCTCTAATACACAACAGGCGGCTGGCGACGATGGCGTTGAAGAGTTATTGCGACCGAGCATGCTAATACCCCGATCCTCAGCACTTCAGCATTCTTCTCCAACTTCGTCCACATCCCAAGAAACGACAAATACCACAGACACGAGACCATTTCCAGGTCAACAAATCCAGGAAGTCAGGCCGGTTTTCCCACCAGTAAAGAAGTGGTTTCATCTTACGGTGGATGTTTCTCGGGTCGTACATCAGGATTATGTGGAAAGGCAGCCGCTGTGGAAACAATTCGTGCCTATGAAATCGATGATGCAGGAGGATTTATCAAGGTCCGTACCGCATATTGGGTTGAGTGATTGCAGTAAGAGGCCGGAGAACCATCATCGGACGCCGACGAAGATATTGAAGAGCATGGGGATATATACGGACAACCAAAAGACGCTGAAGGAGGTTTGGGAAGAGACGATGAAGAATAGAGGAAACGCTAGGTGAAAAGAATGGTTCGCGGTTCGCGGTTCGCGGTTCGCGTTTTGAATCGCACACCATCGCAGGATCTGTGGGGAACATGGTGAAAATGAAGTTTTCGCGAGCCTTACGGAGCTACCTTTCAAACCATCCGGGAACCCGTTCATCAATACTGCTAAGTTAATCGGGAATATGACCCTCGACATTAGGAAACACGAGGTATCCAAAGCTGGTTGCTTAGGACGTCCAACCTCGAAAGACAGCTCCGTATTGCACAGGATGTTGGCATTTAAGCTACATATACAAGTTTACAACGGAAGCCCCGCCCCGACCATGGATGAAGGTTTACATTGGTTCCGATGGATATCAAGCGGATTGGATAAGGTCTCTACCCAGATACGGACGCACTGTCGAGCAAGCGCTTGATGTCGTACAAGGAAAGATTCGTAAACCAGAACATACTATCGAACATTTTCTCACGGGAGAAGATATTTGAATCAGCAATTTGGAAATCAATTTCACAGCTATCAATCTTTTACTATTGCAACTATAACCCATCTGACCTTGATAGATATATAATTTTATTAATATCTACACAAACTTTTGGATAAGACAGAACCATCGACCTGCCGCCCTAGGATCAGCCTATCCTCAAGGTTTCGAATGCACAACTACTGGGAAGACCGACTTCTAGGAAAATATTTCTCGTCTACGCGCAACCAGGCCAATCTACCGAGATTTACTTTGCATACGAGCATATTGGGCATAGCCTCCTCTATCGCCTCCGCTATAATCCGCCATGCTCTCTGATGCCCTCCCTCACCGACATTTTCTGGCCAGCTCGAACACTTGTAGCATGCGAATTGAGTAAGAAAGCAGTGCAGTGCTTCATGCAACAACGTGCCTAGACGATTGGTACCATTGACAGCATGCATTTCAATATGGAATTCAGTAGCTTGGCCGTATATGCCTGTGGAACGGCGCTCCCAGTTGAACCGTATTTTCTTCATGGCACCAAAGAAGAACAAGCGATTGATTGAGTCCAGCAATCTAAGCACATCTGCCTTCCTGATCACCCTGCCAGCATCCCGCCACCTCAATTTCCGCTCGATACTAGCCACGCATCGTCGGAATTGCTTCAAGGCTATTTGCTGCGAGCCGTTCATGGATTTTTCTGGTCGATGGAAATATGCGACTGTTGCCTCTGCGAGGTGTAGTGCGTTGTAAGCGTGGGGCTTGAGCACTAGCGGTTCGATATTTTTCTCATCCTTTGATCGCATGGGAATGGTTGTTCGGGTGTGGTCGGGAACGCAGTCTGGGAGGGTGGGTTTGAAGGGTTTAAAGGGTTTGTGTGTAATTCGATTCCATAGCCCTTTGAACGCACTTATCCAGTGCATGTTGCTTCTTCGCCTGGGAACCAAGGCTCGGGTGTGGGAGATGTAGGTATATTGCACCGTGAGTGGATGAGGGTGCTGGATGGGAATTTAGATGCTGTGATGAACTGGCATTTATGTCCCCCATGTGAGGTATCAACTGTAATGGCATAATGTCTTGTTTGTTTATTTGCATCGTGTTTCACTTCACTTGTTTCTGATTTGTAAAGCTTGTAGTGACTTTGGTGTTTTGTCGACATTCAATCATTCACTTGGCTAAGCTATTCGAAGGCTTGCTGCCTCTTGTTTTACTCCACTACTTGATATGTTAATCACTAGCCATCTATAGTACTGTGTCATTAGTCTGGTTATAGTTTTTACTCGACTCCAAAGGGAGCTTATCATTTTAACGCTGTGCTCTACTCTGTTCTATATACAAGGAAAACATTATCTCTTGAAGACGAGATGTATCAGGCTCTGGTTTAATATTTTGAAACATGCTACCTTGAGCTAAGTATAGTGGGCACATATCAAAAGATATATCTTTCCTGGAAAGATATAACCAAAGTAATTTCTAGACAATATATTTCATTCCATTTTGACCTCGTATACAAGCTACTCCACTTCCATATCTACGTCCTGCTCACTAGATCCAGAACCCGACGCTCTGCCAACCATATATTTTGCACTTTCTTTTTTGTACGCACACAATCGCTTCATCTCCCTGTTTTAAATTAAGTTTATCTCGGAAATTCCATTCGATTAAAACCTTCACACCCGGCGATAAAGCCTTCTTAGCCATCTTATAGTCATGACTCAAATATCTGCGGAATTTCTTCTTCGATCGCTACGACTATCAGTTAGGATGCTCTCTTATGACCGACCTCTGATTCACTTGACTATTGGAATTCTATAGATACTATTTTGTTGTGGCTTTTTTATCCCTCCTTTCACCCACGAAACCAAGCAAATCATTTCATGCAAGTGTCTAAGCACATGACTCAAACAACCGCAATCATTCATCTACAGCGATCTCAGCCTTTATGGAAAGCTTTCACCTCCTCCCAATAAAAAGCCCATCCAACTATCTCCCCACATCCATATTCTACTCAAACACCAATGAAATTCTCACACCACTTCTGGACATCATTCTTCTTCCGATATATTGAGTGAGTGGTTGCCTACATCCCAAACCTTGGATGACCCCGTGGTGATGAGTCGTTGCGGACGCGGATTGTTGAACTTGGTGTTTCTCAAGATTTGTAGGGTAGATACGACATTCGATAAGTGTGCTAGAATAAGTAGAATCTTACTTAAGTAGTGTAGCACACCTATTCCTGTAGTTTTTCCGGGCCTAAAAATCCTAAATACGTCTTAGCTATGATATACTACGCGTGGCAGCTGTTAAACGCGTTAACTCCGCATTCCAATTAATACCTCTACCATATCAAACCCAATACCAACTCAAACCAAATCAAACCCTCCCACCGACCACCACCGACCACCGACCACCAGCCACCAACTTCCCCACAATGCCTCCAACAAACCTAAACGACCCCGACAACCCCTACACGACTGCCCAGACGAATATAACGACTACGACTTCGACGACTACGACCAACCCCCCCACCACTGGTGCCTCCTAGGCGAAATCACCGCCGTAATACCATTCGGCCGTCTAGTCCTCCACGTCAAGGATAAAGAGGGTACGGAATTCCCCGTCGCGTTTTATATCCCGGGGAGGACGATTGCGATTCTTTATCCCCTGCAGCATGGGTTTTTAGATGGGACGACGGGGATTAGGGTTGAGCGGCGGGATGTTATTAAGGTGAGTTGGTTTTACTTGTTTTTTTTTCTTCCTTCCGGTTTCTGGTTCTATGAGAAGAAGAAGAAGAAGAAGAAGAAGAATGCTGATTCCAAATCTAGGTCATTAATATCGGCTTAAGTGATGTATTCACTCTAAGCATGAAAACCTGCCAGAACGACGGTGCCAAGGAGAAATCCTGTCATGCATGCGATAAGAAAGCTGAGAATCTACTTATGTGTGCGAGATGTAAGGTTCGATGGTATTGTGACAGGGTATGTCTTCTATTCATATATACATACTAGTTTGTATAGAGCTTTACTGATATCTTTCTAGGCTTGCCAGGAGAAGGGGTGGAAGGAGGTGGGGCATAAGAGGTATTTTATGGCAGAGAAGGAAGTGGGGGAATTGATGGCTCTTGGTTGGGAGGATGAGGAGGAGGGTGGGAAGTTGCGTCTGATTGAGAAGTGAGGGTGATCGGTTAGAGGGGATTTGATTGGGGAATGGGTTGTATATGAGTGGTTGAAAAGTTATGCTTGGGATGATCATATCAAAAGAAATGCAGTTAAAATTATGGTAAATTTGGAATACAGATAATAGATGGTTATCCCAATTCCGTAGGATATGGAAGCTTGTCCCTTTTGATGCATAGAACCAAGCCCAATAGATATCGTGATAGTAACTTATTGAGAAGAGTTTGATATAATTACATAAGTGTACTTTTCCATATACATACGCCCCTATTCAAACACTTTCATTCCCCACTCTACCTCCTTTCCCAATCCTAATATCCGGTTTGCCGATCCAACCACCCATATATAAGAACATAGGGATAGCAGTAATCCCCGAAAGCAGACCCAGAACCCAAGCCATAGTAGCCCAGCCGCTCGCCTGCCTCACAAAGCCCGCTAATAAGGGACCTACAAGACAACCACCCGCAAACGCAACATTGAAGAGCCCATATGCTTGCGCATACGCACCTCCTTTACCGAACCCTTGCCCGGTCTCTTTAATAGACCCCTTCTCTTTCGCTTCCACGATTGCCGATATCTCTGCCATGATAGGCGGGAAGGTCAGGGTAAGAGATGCCCCGATGAGAAATAACAACACACAAAGCAGCACTTTCTCCCCAATCGTATTCTTATCTACAAACCGTAGACATACCAACGGCGGACATGCAAGCAAGAAACCCAAACTTGCGGGCCATCGAGGTCCCGTCTTCGTCATCAACCATCCTACGGCTGGAGCGAAGAAGGTTGGGATTACGAGGGGTAAGAACAGCAAGGCTGCACCTGTGGATTTCCAGTGAAAGATATCGACAACTTCGAGGACTAGGACGCTGTCGAAGGCGGTGACGAGGGCAGCTTGGATAAGAGCTCCGAAGAGAATGGCGAGGAGGCGGCGGGAGTAGAGGAGGGAAATTAAGGGAGGGAGGCGGTGGCGGACGCGTTTTAACGAGGGAGTGGCAGCTCCAGTATCTTCGGAGGGCGGGGTGTCTATAGTATTAGGTGAGGATGAAGATATGGGTGCTTTTTCGGGATCGTTGAAGCCTTGTTGAGGGTTTGGGTTGGTTGAAGCGACAGGTGCCCATCTTGAGGCAATTTTCTTTTCTATGAGGAGGAGACGGAGAACAACGTCGAGGCCGATGAGGGCATATGCCACTAGAGAGGGTTTCAATTAGCTGCGATGTCCTCAAATAGCGATTCCGCTTCTATTGCTATTCGACTAGCATCTGCATTGGGAAAATGTAGTTGCGGGGATAGGCATTCATAACCAGGGGTTCACTTACTGCCGAAAACAGCATTGTAGCCACCATGCTCAAAGACCACGCCTCCAAGAAGCGGAGCGATGAAAATCCCAAGGGACATCCCAACCGAAGCATATCCCATAGCTTGACCTAGTTCCTCTTGCGGCACTGTATCAGCGATGAGGGCTAAACCAACAACCCAACTGTATAATATCAGTATCATTTATAGACCATATCCTAATCCGAGAAAGTCTTACACCACCGCTGCCGAAGCACCTTGTAAAATCCTCCCAACGACCCAAAGGCCATAGCTAGACCCGACATTCAATAACACTGTAGCGCCTAGGAGCGCTAAGAGACCTAGCAGGAGAGAAGACCGGCGAGAAGAGGTATGATCTGCTAGCCAACCGCAGACTGGGGAAAACGCAAGTAGGGAGGCTCCATAGATGGCTACGAGGACAGAAACCCAGTATTGAACTGAATTAAAGTTAGTTTGTGGAAAGTGAGAAACCCTAAGAGGAGGTGAATACCTTTACTTTCATCAACATGAACTCTAGTTTGAAGAGCGAAAGGTACGACAGGAACGATCATCCCTGTGGCAATGGTAAGGCTTTTGTTTCTCATTCATTCAAAACAACATACCATAAAGGAACATATCCTATATAGTTTGAAGTTAGCTTGATGACCAAAGCCTTCCGCATGTCTTCTCAACAAAGGTGAGATAATAATAAGGGATAGGAAAGAAAACATACAGTAAAAATAGCCAATCCAACCGTCCCAATAATAAACCAATCCGCAGACCTATACTTCAACAAGTAAGGCGGCTTCTCACCACGCTGCATCAACGTCAGAAACCATCTTGGTGGAGATGGCATGGCCCGATTCTATCTCCAAACGCTCAAATGCCGAGAAAGCAAGTATGGACAGATTAAAATATGTACAATAGCGAAAAGAGAGAAAGAAAATAGGATGCGTCTGACATGTCGAAGATTCCAAGCCGCCAATGTCGATTTATGCCCCATAAAGTCGACGCCATACCGAGATGGCGAGCTATATCGCTGTCCGCGGAGGCCGAGCGCTTTGATGAAGAATTAGGCGGCAGTGGAGACGTGAAAGAGCTAAACTGGTTCGGGGAGTTGGTTCCGAAAGCTTTTATTCGGAGCGTGATGAGTAGATGATCTTGTTAGGGAGCGGGCATTCGATAAATGGTGATACACAATTTCATGTAATACAAGGGGCATCGTGTCATCTCGAAATCAAGAGGATGGAATCGATGAGCTTGGAAATTTGTATTGTTGCTGTTGATACATGTTATTTGTTGCCTCAAAAACATGTAGGTGGTTGCTACCAGGGGAAGAGGCAATAAACTCGAATCACTTCACAGCATACCACTGACGGAGGTGAGGCATTACCTAGATATTCGAAAATTCGTAATTCGTGTGGTCTCATATGCCTTCATATCATAGGACTCCAGTCCAAATGAAGGGTTTGGCCCAGCTTATGTACTGGTCTCGCCAGAAGCTAGGGCAGCGGTTTTCTTTTTCCTCGTTTAATGTGCTCCTCCACGTGGGTTCTGGGCTTGCATTGAGCAAGCTCACTGCTATCATCAAGCGGGTCCCAGATCGCGCTCTATGCCGTAGCAGGCTTGGGTAATAAGCCTGGATTCTCGAAATATCCACTTCGATTATTTCATTTACCAAGCATGTGCTGTTAAATAACTCAGCTGCTGGCGGTGCTTGTATGCATTGGGAGACCAGGTGGTTGTTGGTGGGCCGCAGCGGCACTTTGCCTCTTCTTCTCCTTCTTCGCCCATCGCACTGAGAAACCGGTTAATGATTGCGCTAAAAGAGGGATTGTGAAAAACTTACATCCACACGCATTACAAAGCGTCTTCGGTCCACTCGGACCTTTCCTCCATTCGGGAGAATCCAGTGTCCCGCAATCCGTACAGACGTATTCGTCTGCTATCTTCAATTTCTTCTTTTTATCCGAAGAGCTCCTCCCATCTTTATCGAGTGATATCTGTATACCCACATCTCCTCTAATAAGCAAGGGACTTGCATCACCAGTGCTAATACCTTGAGACCGTTCACCATCCCGGTAGCGAAGACCAGTCAACATTTCGATTGTCTCTAGGTGGTTGGCACCCTCGTATCGTGCCATCTTGTCATTGATACTGTCCGGCTTACTAGCTGCCAATGCCTCATCAAGATTTTGTCGTGTCAATGCGGTGTTAGAAATGCCCGGTTTTGCGGGAGGTGGCATGCTATTGTATGCAGCAGGGTTTGGTGTTGTACCGGCTGATTGCTGAGTGTGAGATTCCGATGCAGATATTGAGGAACGCCCATCTGGCTTCTTATGGTGCCATTGCATGTCCTGTGACTCCTGTTCTTCAGCTTCCTCCCGCTTCAGCTCCGCTACCCGCTTCATTAATCTCTCATTCTCAATCTTATGCTCTAGGAAGGAATCAAGGAGAGCGGCGTTCTTGGTAGGATACGGTCGGGACATCATAAAAAAACCGCGGCAAAATGGAGCTCCGGCATTCGTGCCAAATGCTCCATTGTCGGAGGATAGATGCGGGTGTCCATGCGATTCAAAAATTACCCACGATCCATCTTCTTTGCGGAAACGATAGAAAAACCTGAGGGGGTTTCCGGATGCGATGGATTCATTGAATTCTCTGACAAATATCCCGCTATCATCTGGATGGATGAATTCTCCAATGAATCGTCCAAGGAGTTGATTTGTCTCATAGCCCGTAAGGTATTTGCAGGATGGCGAAACATAGAGGATCCTGCCATCGGGCGTTAGAATGTGTAGGAAGTCTTTGAGCTCTTCTAGCACCCGCTGAGACCAATTCCGCCGTTTTGTGAACTCTGTCAATGTGCTTCCGCCAGTGTTGATGGTTGGCGCACCAAAACCAGTTGGCAGCGGGCCCGCACCTACGCCGGACATTGTGTTCTGCGCCTGTAGAATGTTGGCGAGTCCTTCGTCTGCAGAGGACGGCGGCTGAAAATTTTGTTGCTGCTGTTGGGGAGCAAAGGATGCATTGTAGGGGTTCTGAGACGAGGGGGCGTCGGCGTCCATCTGGGAGAAGTCCATGTCCATGGGCATATCGACGCCGAGCTCTGGGATCATGCCATTTCCCCGATCAGAGGTAAGGTCGGCCATGGCTGAAGGAACGCTTGTCATCTGTCCAGTGGGGTCTGGTTAGCATGTCTGGCTGGGGCCCTGGTATCCAGATGCGTACTTACGTCCGCGGGCTGCGACCCGCCACTTTGGAACATGGTTGCGGAGGGGAGGCCGATGTAATGGTTGGAAGAAGTACCTATGCACCCGCGGGCGAGTTGAAGGGCGGAGGCGAGAGAGAGCGAGAAGAGGGCCAAAATTCACATATGGATGAAGGAATTGCGACAGGTGCAGGCCACATGATGTTGGAGAAGAACAAACCCTCCCAGAAGCGGCCTTGGGCTTGTGTGAATGCGCCCGGCCGATGTCGATCAGCGATCTGTACTGATTCTGACTAGCGCCTTCAGTCACGGGAACACGCGGATAGGCTGCAACGCCCCTCTACACGACGACGACGACCTCGCGAGCGACACGACTGCTGCCTCATCTCCCTCGCGCGCCCACCACCATCACCGCATCACCACTGTACTCATTCCCACAGCCAGAGAACAGCAGAGCATCAGAACATATCCAGAAGCACAACAGACGATATTGATGCAGTAAACGGACATCGGGCTCAGCCTCAGCCTCGTCCTCACCATGTCGAAAATCGATAAGCTATCCATCCTGGGTGTCCGCTCTTTCGACAACACCCGCAGCGAGACGATCCAGTTCAACACGCCGCTCACCCTCATTGTCGGCTACAATGGCTCTGGCAAGACTACCATCATTGAATGTCTCAAGTACGCCACTTGCGGAGAGCTCCCCCCAAACAGCAAGACCGGAGGTGCCTTTATCCATGACCCGAACCTCTGCGGCGAGAAAGAAGTTTTGGCTCAGGTCAAGCTCTCTTTCAAGTCAACGTCTGGGGCTCGTATGGTCGCCACGAGGAGCCTGCAACTCACCGTTAAGAAGACACAACGGTCACAGAAAACACTAGAAGGCCAATTACTCATGATCAAAGACGGCGAGCGAACGGCTATTTCCTCCCGAGTTGCAGAACTCGATCAGATTGTACCCCAGTACCTGGGCGTTTCCAAGGCAATCCTAGAGTTTGTCATATTTTGTCACCAAGATGATAGCCTCTGGCCAATGAGTGAACCTGGTGCGCTTAAAAAGAGGTTTGATGAGATTTTTGAAGCTTTGAAATACACAAAAGCGATCGAAAATATTAAGCTTCTGAAGAAGAAGCAAACGGAGGAACTTGCTAAATACAAAATCATTGAGCAGCACGCCAAAGAAGATAGGGACAAGGGCGAGCGGGCTGAGAAACGATCAACTGAGCTGTATGATGAAATTGATGTACTTCGCAAAGAGCACGATGCTTTGCGGGACGAGATCGACGAGGCTCAACGCAAATCGGAAGAAAATTTCGAACACGCAGCTCGGTTCCAGCAGATTGTCTCAGAACTAAATGGCAAACGCATCGAACTAGAAGCCGTCGAGAAAAATGTTTCAGAACTACAAGAGAACCTGCGGGAGATGACAGATTCCGACAGCGAGCTGCAGTCCATCCTTAACCAATATGCCGAGCGAGTAACCGAATATCAGCAGCAGCAAAAAAAGATGATGCAGACATATTCCAATCTAAAGGACGAAGTCCAAGACAATCGTCGTATTTTAGGCACCAAGCAGAATGAAATCGGAAAGTATGAGGCTGAACAGGATCAACACAATCGCCATCTACAACAACGAGAGAACCTTGTCAAAGAGACTGCACGACGCCACGATATCCGTGGATTCGACCTTGATATAACCGACGCCCATGTCCGTGATTTCATGGAGCAAATTGGTAAAAAGTCAAGGGATCAGAACAAGCGACTTGACCGTGCTCGTCAAGAGACACGAGACGAGCTTGGAACGGCGCAGAATGCTCTTAATCGGCTTAATGAACGCAAATCGGCACTAAATCAGAGCAAAGAGATGTCTAGAACTCAACTTTCCACAAACGACAAGAGCATCACAAAATTTCAATCCCAGATGGATGCTATCGATGTTGATGAGGGCGGCGAGACTGTTCTCACTGATCACAAAGAAGAGACGACACGCCGACTTCAGAGAGCTATTTCTGAAGCAGACAGCGCCAAATTGGATGAAAAAATTCAAGAAGCCGAATCGCAAATCCGTGCTTTAGACGACCAGAAGGAGAAGCTAGACGCTGAATTAATTGAAGCTACCAGACTCGCTCGTGACTCTGGTCAGCTTGAATATCAACAAAAGTTGTATGGGGACAACCAACACAAACTGGAAACCTTGACCAAGGCACACAAAAAGCAAATCGATGGAGCAATCGGGTCGGATTGGGACTTATCGTCGCTCGAAACAAAATACCAAGAAGTGGTAGACCGAAAGATTAAGCAAGTCAAAGAAGCCGAGGGACAGCGAGACAGCGCCATTCGTGCCAAAGACAAAGTCAATGACAAGATATTCACGAACGAGCAAGATCTCAAGGAAAAACGCGAAGAACTGGAGGAATCCGAGCAGGTCGTGAAGGATGCGCTTGGCGAAGATGATATCTCGGATTTCGAAAACACCCTTCGTGACATGGAGAGAGAATACGAGACAGAAACAGCCGATCAAGCAAAATATACGGCCATGTTGGGCTATTTCCGGGATTGTCTAAAAACTGCACAAGAACATAACGCATGCAGACTTTGTCAAAGGCATCTGAAAGACGACAAGGCACAAAACTTCACAAAGGCTACGTACATCAAGAAATTGGAGGAGCGAATACAACATGCATTGGATGAAACTAGTGCGGCTGATCAAGAGGGAATGCTGGCAGATCTGGAGAGAATGAGGCAAGCACAACCTAACTATGCCGCTTACAATCGCCTGAAGGACAAGGATATCCCTTCTCTCGAATCTGAAATCAAAAGGCTGCATTCCGAACGCGAATCCCTCAATGAGGAATTATCCAATCATGACCTAGCCATACGCGACCTAGAAGAATCAAAGCGCGATGTTGAGTCACTTTCAAAGACTGTCCATGGTATTCTGAATACTCAGAAAGAGATCCGCAAGTCCGAGACAGAGATCGAGCAATTAACGGCCAAACAAAAAACAGCCCATCGTACAAGACGTCTTGAGACTATTCAAGAGGATTTGAAGCAGGTTGGCGAGAAAGTTCGGGTTATGAAGAGCTCTCTTACGCAATTTTCAGCAGATAGAGAGCGCTCCAGGAACCAGATCAATAGTTTGGAACTCAAAGTTCGTGACATCAACGCCGATTTAAGCGCGACCCAGGCGAAGTTGAAGGATAAGCGCGCTTTAGGCGTTCGAATCGATGAACTGAAATCGCAAAATAGCGAGCAGAGAGATGCTATTAGACGCCTAGATAAAGATGTTCAAGAGCTTGCCCCTCAAATTGAGCAAGCACAAATCCAATACGATGATATCAACCGGCGAGGTGCTGAACGTGTACAAAAACTCCACGATGACGCCTCAAAGCTATCTGACAGTCTCAGACAGCTTCAATATGCCGATAACGAAATCAATGCCTACATCGATAGAGGCGGTCCTCAACAACTTACGCGGACCCACCGAGAGATGGAAAATCTGCAAGGAGAAATCGATCGCCTCGATGAGGAGTTGAAACAGATCACCATGCAAATCAAGAAAATTGAAGACAACCTCCGCAATACAGACGACACGAAACGCGCCATCAATGACAATCTGAGGTACAGGCGAGCGAAGCGGAACGCAGAGTCTCTACAAAATGAGATCCAACAGCTCGAATCGCATAATGCCGAGGCGGATAAGGAACATTATGACCGCGAAGCCAAAAAGTGGCAATTCGAACGAAACACTTTATCCTCAAAACAGGCTGGAATCTATGGTTCCTTGAAGTCTAAGGATGATCAACTACAGGAGTTGCTCCAAGAATGGGAAACAGATTACAAAGATGCTGCTTTCAAGTATAGAGAAGCTCACATCAAGGTCGAAACTACCAGAGCTGCCGTAGAAGACTTGGGCCGGTACGGAGGTGCGCTTGACAAGGCGATCATGAAATATCACACAATTAAAATGGAAGAGATTAACGCCATCATTGAGGAGCTCTGGAGAACGACGTACCAAGGAACCGATGTCGACAGTATTCGCATCCGCTCAGATAACGAGACACAAAAGGGCAACCGATCATACAACTACCGTGTGGTCATGGTCAAGCAGGATGCCGAAATGGATATGCGTGGTCGATGCAGTGCTGGACAAAAGGTCCTCGCCAGCATTATCATCCGCCTTGCTTTGGCGGAATGTTTTGGTGTCAATTGCGGTCTAATCGCGTTAGACGAACCGACGACAAATCTCGACGCTGCCAACATTGGAGCCCTAGCAAACTCCCTGGCTGAGATCATCAAGATCCGTAGAAAGCAAGCCAACTTCCAGCTCATTGTGATCACGCACGATGAGGAGTTCTTGAAGCAGATGCAGTGTGCAGAGTTTGCCGAAACGTACTATCGGGTATCACGTAACGAACGGCAAAAATCGATCATTGAGAGACAATCGATCAACGAGGTGTGTAGATGCTAAAGAGGCTTTCTTCTGACCAGTACTGACAAGTTCTGAATTAGGTTTCCTAGTAATGCTAGCTAAGCTAACTCCACCCAATCCGGATCTAAACCGGGAGAATGGTTCGGTGCGGTCTTTTACGACATATTGATGATGTCGCTTTGTCTCTGTATTTCTTAGTATGCATGGCGCATTCAAAGGTGGGCAAAAACAGGCGTTTAGGAGTCTCGTGCCCTTTCACATCCAAGGTACTTTGTCTGATGTCCGTTCACAGGCGGGCAGTCTAAGAACACATGGTTTTGTTAATGCGAATGCTCGAATTATGGTTCAATAGTTTGAGGAAGAATGAAGTCAGCCGAAAGAAAATTTTCGTGAAGGACTGCCTCGTTGACCGGTCACTAAACATTCATCTGACGTGCAGGTATTTGCTAAAACAGGAAAACGAGAAATTAAACAATGGTGGATGTCCATCGCCACTTTCGCAAGGCTTGCCACTAAATCTAATGCATTTGACATATTTTGGGCGTTCCTAACTACCCATCTAGCCGAAGGGTCCATTCAGCCTATCCCGCTGTAAGACCATGTCCAGAATATCGCCGATGCGAAGCGAGAAGCATGTTCCTTGATGTGCGAGACGCAAATCGATCTGACACATTAATAACCCCGGGATAGCTTAAAATGATGCTCGAACTACGAAGACGTGAAATTGGCTCAGTATCTACGATGCGAAAAGGACGACATTCACACTTTAGCACGTGTCAGCTTTCACACGTGTAGTTACTTTTGTATCACCCGAGGTTTATCTCTAGCGTTTGAGATTGAAGCATGTCGTAAAGATTAAAGAAGTTGGAAGCAGGCGGGCAAACCCACGGATAGAGGGGTTTGTAAGCCAGGATACGACGAAGTGGGTTGAGAGGATGCAGAAACCAACAGCAAGGTGGGCGGGGATGGGCCATGTGATAGCCACACCAGGGAAATGGAGGAGAGGGTGTAGTGAATGGATGGGCGTAGGATATGTAGCATGCTTAGGTGCGTGTGTCGTGTTTCAGCGGTCCAGCCTTTTGTTGTTGTTGTAGAGTATTCGAGTCGGTGCAGCGTCACGATTACCTAGGTATCTCGCGTTCTCCGGTAATGGCAAGACTGGGTTGCATGTACATACATACATGGTCATGTATCCAACAGTATGTAGAGTAAGTGCATGTATGTACCTAGACCTTGGCTGGGGGCGGGGTGGGGTGCAGGATTGCTTGCCCCCTCCTTCATTACTGTGTCGCAAAGTGATGAGATGGGATGGAAATAGGGGAGAGAGATGAGGGATGAGTGATGCATGGTGTTCCCATGTTGGGGCAGAGACAAGCGAATTCCTCCCTGCCACGCTAGATGCTAACAATTATTAAAAGTTGAACAAGGGATTTCCGACAAGATGCGTGCATGGAGGCTGGGGAGAAGAAAGATCTAAGGTTGTGCAACTCTGGCGTAATGATGGCTCCCGTTCCCAGAGGAGCAGGACAGGACGAATAACGGGGATACAACCGGAGGGTGGCGGAGACGAGGCCGTTGCTCAGATGGTGAAAGAGTGAAGATAAAGATCAGCCCTGGACATGGGGCGTCCCTAGGCATGGCTGATCGTGATTGGCGCTGGATTGGCGCTGCGGAAGCTTTGTGGCGTCGATGGGTCTAGTCCGCTTCGCACCCACGTTCCTGAAAATCACGCCCGGCGTGCTCAACATCAGAGCAGAGCGAGCATCCCACCGCCAACGCCAACGTTGCTGCCCCTCCGAAAACGAAGACCACCAACCCCTCATGCATGCATCAGCGCTGCTATCTACTACTATCTACTACTATCTACTA
>AJFL01001083.1:0-11379 GCA_000467735.1 Rhytidhysteron rufulum CBS 306.38
TTTTTTTTTTTTTAGATTAGGTTTAATCATGTAGCTCTTTTTCTTCTTCGATTAGGAAATGTACTTTTATATGAAAAGAGGTTTTTGAAATAAGTATGTTAAGATGAGACAATGTGCTAAGTGTGCTGGGTGTGTTGGGTGAGCGAAACAAAAGGAATCTTTCTGGTTTTTCGGAGATGACTCGGATGTAGCGTGGTCCTGTGATGATGATGCATGTTCTATGTTCTGGAGTAACGATGGACTTGTTGTGTGGATTGATATATTGTATCTTGAATGTTGTGGTATTAGTCTGTAAGGATTGTCTTTTATAAGGAGATAGGGGGATATAAAGGAGAGTATATTTCCCCCATCTCTCGGTATTATCCAACAAGCAATTATTAACACTAGGTACTGATATGCATAAAGTAAAACCCGTAATAAGATAGGTTAGATAAGTTAATTACTCCCCTATAGATCCTTTCTCTAGTTTCTATTACTCGCGCATATTAAAAGCGAGTACCTTCGTGACGTCATCTATCTCCCTTGTGTTATAGATAGATATACGAGGGGCGTAGGGATAAATCTACTTATTAGTAAATATAAATATACATCTAGAACCTCATATGAGAAAGAAAATAACTTCCGAATATAAATTATTTCATCTTGTTTTATTTACTCTCACATCTCATCTGGTCCATCTATTCGTCCATCTTCTAATATGCTATTAAATACGTAAATATCAGCTCCGAGATAAAGCCGAAAAGTTTGACAATTTCATCTTTTATAAAATAAGGCGCGAAGGAAAAACGCCTATTCACAAATGCCCCATGTGAATATCAAATCCCTTTTACACCTACTACTCAGAATTGTTCGCTCCGGAGATCCGGAAGACCGAATTCATGGTGCATATCAAGCGGATTCAGACGTGGTGTTATTTTTTATTTGCATTCTACGCTATGTTTACCTCATAAACAATATCTATCACATGCTCGTTCATCAAGAGCAAATCCATGACATTCCTTCCATTCCTACCTTATCCAATAACAACAAGACATCTATTGGAGCTTGACCATCACATATGGGATCTCTACATCCTCCTCGGTCTGGTCCTCAGCAGTGACCTCGAAGATGACATTCTTTTGATGCTCTGGAACAGGCTTCTTGCTAATGAATTCAACAAGCTTGCTCATCCTATTTATCCATTAGTATTTCATCATCGTTAAATCGAGGGACTTCAACTTACTTGAGTGGCAGCCTATCCTTTAGCTTGCTTGGAGGATAGAATGATGCATACAGGAGACTAACACCAGAGCTGACCATCTGGATGTTAAGTCCCTTCTCGTCGAACCAATCGATGAACTCCTGGAGAGTGATGTCGTCCAACTCGAAACGATCCCAGAGTCCATCAATGGTCACCTCGCCGTTCCTGCCCTGGTACTTGCGCTTGGGGCTGGCAATCGGCTCACTGAACCCGAAGAATGGCAATGCCAAATTGACAAAACCGTTCTTGTACTTCTCAATGTCCTTCTTGCCGTCGAAGATCTTGTACAGTTCAAGGTTGACAAGACCCGTGACAAGCGCGGTGGTCGTCGCAATGGCAGGGATGATCTTTCCAGCGATGAACTTCGTCTTATGGCGATCCGCCTGTTCGATCTTGTAGTTCTCTGCTCGGAGGTTGCTGGCGGCAGTGATGAAATCAATGTGGTGGTTGGTATCATCATCCTTTTCAAACTCCACTGGCTCCAACTTGAACCCGGCCAGCGACTTGGGTGCTGGAAGAGATCGAGCCAACTTGTTTAGTTGGTCGTTCTCATCTACCGGCTCATTCTTCGCCGCATTTGGATCAGGGTCATTGTCGTTTGCCTGAATCTTGACAGTCGGATCGGGCCTGAAGTCTGGAACGATCATGTCATTGAGAACATCAATGTAGTGTTCCTTGCTCACGCCCTTGGGGTTAATATTGTAGTTGAAGGCATGTAGATGTGCGCCCGCCTCTACAAATGCAAAGTGCGTTGGGTTCGAAGGATCGAATTTGAGTGCGTCTGGAGCTCGCTTTGGTCCTGACCAGAACGGCTGGCCAGAGCTTGTCGTAGAGTCTTTGGGGAAGTTGTACAACAACTGCTGAATGGCATTGTTGTATTGCTTCTCAAATTGCTTTCGTGCCCAAATGATGCAGTCATCAAAGCTCAAAGGCTTCTCGGTCACCAAAAACTCCTTGAGGGTCTCCAAGGTCTGCTTCTCGTTTCCAGATTGCTTCAAGGCCTGTGAGAGATAGTTTGGTTGCGTAAGGTAAAGATTTACGACTTCCGGACCTTTGACGAAGTAGGTGTCGAACATTTCCCTAGCCCAGGCGATGGTATGTTCGATGCGATTAGGGAAACTTCGGAGGGTGCACATTGGGAATGACCTCTCTGGTGGATCCTGTGACGATGAATACGACTCGGTGATGAACGGAAGAACAACTTGAGTGTTGCCCTTCGTTCCAAGAGTACCACTGTCGACCAAGGGCTTTCGGAAGAAGACGCAACGACGGTCAACGTAGGTACGAGCTTCCACGTTATCCAGAGCATTCGTTGCTGCATCAAGGTTTTGCCAGAATTGTTCCGTGAAGATGTGCTCGGTCTCTGGGCCAACCTTATCTTGAAGGGTTTCGATCTTGCCATTAAGATCAGGGTTCATGGCCTGTACAGCACGAGCCGCGCAGTCGCTCTTCAGTTTACCAACATCCGCTGGCCTGAAAAGGAACTGGCGGTTCAGGTTGCTCTTCTCAATATTATCATTGTCCGTGACCCAGATCTTGCCCTCGGATCCGGTAGCTAATCCCATCATGGCCCAGTTCTTCAACATTTCACAGCCAATGGCACCGGCACCAACAAGGAACTCCTTCACGTTTGCAATCTTGTGCTGGAAGTCCTTACCAAATACCGCGATCTGGCCGTCATAACGAGTGCCTAAAGGTTTGCAGTTCTCCTCCGAGCGCTCCGTCGATTCGGGAAGTGACTCTAGCGAATCGAAGTAGAGCCACTGTACGATAGGGTGGAACTTTCCTGATACAGATTTGAGGACTTCTTGAGCGGCTAACCCACCATAGAAAGCTGCCATCGGGGTCAAATCACCACGTGCCTGGTAACTCAGCTCCTTAATAACCTTTTCGTCAAGCTCAACTTTGTCTTCGCCTTGACCGGCAAGGCTCTGCGCGATCTTGAGCACCTCTGCGGCATCGGCCTCGTGGTGTGGTCGTGGAAGTTCTCCGTTGTGGTTTTCGGCGAAGGCATGTAAGGCTTGGATACCGACATGGAGTTGCTGAGGACGGTCAAACTTGGCGAAGTCGGAGATGAGCAGTTCCGGCTTCTTTAGCTGCTGGCTCAAAGGCTCGAAATCGATGAACTTGGGCATTTTGACCTGGGTGTACTGACCTCCGCGCTTATACTGACCAAGGTCAGAGACATCACCAATGGAGAATGTATAGGGACCCTTGACTTCAATTTTGCGGGGTGCACATCCGTTCAACTCTTCCATACCCTCGATCTCGGAGAAAGTAACGAAGTCGCCATCCTCCAGACCGTGCCTGGTTTCGTCAAGTGCAGAAACCAGACCGTCGGAGTCAATACCGGCAACAATTCCACTGTTTACATTCTCGCCTGTTGTATCTCCGATAGTGAAGGTCTTGCCAAAGTCGGTAAATAGTGTACCAAAGAGACCAAAAGTATCTGTGATGACGATATAGATTCCATTCTCATGGCAGTAGTCTGCGATCTTCACCTGGTCTTTCAGAGGTGTATCCGTGAGGACTACGACCTGGAATTGCTTCAACTGGCTCAAATCAGATACTAGATCTTTTGCTTGGTACTCTTTAACGGGGGTATAGGGGTTGAGTTCGGATACGCGGGGTACGGTGACGCGGGCGCGAGGTTGCCCAACATCTTCGGGATGGAGGAAGAACTGAGAGGAGAGGTCGGAGATGGTTGCAGGCTTTGGATCAAACAGGGTCAATGACTTGACACCTGCGAGCGCAATGTTCTTTGCGATCTCAACACCTAGTCCCCGCAGTCCTGAGACAAGGATGTTAGACGCTCCCATGCGCTTCATAGCCTCATGACCAAGTACGTA
The DNA here is from genome assembly GCA_000467735.1 of Rhytidhysteron rufulum CBS 306.38. Taxonomy (NCBI): domain Eukaryota; kingdom Fungi; phylum Ascomycota; class Dothideomycetes; order Hysteriales; family Hysteriaceae; genus Rhytidhysteron; species Rhytidhysteron rufulum. The sequence continues at coordinate 4,090 of AJFL01001083.1, forward strand.
TAGTTGTCTGCTATAGAGAGACTCATCGATCTCTCCATCGGCATTTTTGAGCTGCTCGGCGGCAGCCGCGGGGCTGTCGACTTGCATGGTGTCCTGTAACTGTCGTGTTAGACGGTCCATTTCAAATGGAAGTTGTGTCGAGAGTTGAAGGTGGTTGATATGATGGTCTGGAGAATCAAGGTGTTGCAGGGTATTATAACTAGAGAAGTGGTTGTCTCCTGGGGTTCTGCTTTATACGGAACCAAGACGATGCTGTGAATGAGATAGCGGGGTAGTGAAAACAGAACGTACCGTCATGGCTTTCTTTTGTGGACTCCCAAGGTCCTCACCGGAATTCCTTCTCTTCCCCAGCTTGCCGACTTATTCACAAGGCTTAGAAATCAGTCAACGGTGGCAACCAGGTATGGCTTCAAGGATGAAGTGGGCTGTGTTGTGGTTAACAGCAAGGACGTCGTGTGAAAACGAGGGAGCTTGCTACGTGGGAGATTCGTGGGAATTGATGGGAGGGGGTAGATATAGGCGGGAGTGAAGGTGAGTCGGCAAGAGAAGGTGGGTGAATAGAGTTGAAGTCGTCGCTGACTGAGGTGCGTTAGGTTAGGCAATGTTGATGGGAAGCTTGGTGGCACGGTCCTCCCCGAAACTCGACATCCCACTTTTCCCAGCCACGGCCTTGGCATTGCGTATTAGCTAATCTTTTGCCTTTTCCAGCCAGCATCAGCCTCAAAGCTCGAGAACCTTCTATGGGTCTTCACAATGAATTCCATGTCGACAATAGCATAGCTCAAATGATGAGGCATTTACGGGGGATATTCCACATGTTACGGTAAGAAGCATTAACATTGCAATTTAAATCATTAATCCGATTCAAAACCTGAACCGTTCTGGTTTCACCCTCTAGGCAGCACATGAGGCAGATTCCCGAGGTTGTACGAAGACCAAATCACTCAACCCATTCATTCAAACAAAATCTCAAAAATAGGAACGAGGAGAGTAATCTTCGATTCTCGCGCCAGCCTCTGCGGATATCTCTTATCATAGTCGGTTTACATTTATTCTTTATCCATCCATATTATCCCATAACAATTCTCATCCGGATTCCTTGTTCCCATTCCCATAACCCATGACCCATAACCATAACCATAACCATAACCATCCATCGTCTTTTCGTTTCTCTTCAACTCGTCATTACCGTTCGTCGAGGAAGTCATACTACAAAACTCAAAAAGGCTCTAAGCCTGAAACGCCATGGTGGAGGTAGACTCTTTGTCCACTCTTCCGTACAAAGATGCACGCTGATACCCCGAAACTCCATAATGGAATGCAAAGAAAATTGGTAATCACAGAAGAAGAAAAAGGTTGTTTGTACATCGCAAAGGGGTATCGACAGGTTTAACGGCGAGAAGAGTGTCGGGTGTTGCGAGTCCGTCGGTCAGATGAAGCTGAACTTGCTGCGGGGCTATCAGTAAACATTCGGTAAGTTGGAAATCAAGAATACTCACCTGACGTCGTGTAGTCAGAGCTGTAATCCGAGTAGCTGTACGAGCTCGCCGTCTTCTCGTCATGATGCTTGTCGTGGCGTCTCTTCAATCCCAAGGCGAGCGCAAGACCTCCCAACATGGCACCGATACCGAGGGCGTTGCCGGCACCGGACTTGTGAGATGGTGGTGGTCGAGAAGGACCTTGTCCATACCATCGGCGTCCACCAGACCCACTGCTGTGGTGGTGTTCTTCGATGTACGTCTCTTCGTGAGTGCGCCTGCGTCGCTTTCCAAGACCGAAGATGGCCAAGATGCTGTCGAACAGAGCCCGGGCGCAGCAGAAGAGGCAGAGGAGAAGCAGTAGGATGATACCGGCGATGACACCGATGACAATACCAGCAATGGCACCGCCGCTGAGTCCGCCGCCGCCGCTCTGCTCCGTTTCTGTTACGGAAGCATTCTGGCCGGTTGCGATGGGCGTTTGGAAGGGGACTGTGGCCGTAGGGCTTCCAGTCGCTGTAACCACAATAAGCGTCGAACTCGTAGGACGTAGGGGGGCGGACGGACTGTAGATGCCTCCTGAACTTCCTCCAGCAATCAATGCACACGTTCCCTCCTTCAAACAGTAATATCCGCTGGAGCAGCAGATTCCTCCACAGGCGACTTGCGACCCGGTGCAAGTGGATGTTGGCGTTGCTTGCGCGCTACCTCCAACGTAGGAGCTGTAGACAGACGTTCTGGTAACCACACCTGTTTCCACCCACGTTGACGTGTAGTAGACCCACCCGCCGGTTGGCTGCGCTGTCACCGGGCCTCCGCATTGAGCTTGGTTGTTCGAGTCGGTGAAGCAGCCTTCGCCGGAAGCACAGCAAAGCTGGCCGTAGTAGCCGCAAGTCACTCCGCTCCCACAGGCACGCTCTTGCAGTTGACTGGCGTTGTGCAGCGCACGCATCTCCTCAACGTGGATCGGATACGGCTTTGCAGCGACGAGCTTCGTGGTGAAAGCGAGTGCGCATAGTGCCAGCACAGACGCTGGAGCTCCGGAGAACCTCATGATGGCCGACTGAGGCCAAAGGATGGCCAGAAAAGAAGTGTCGCAGCGAGTGACAAGAGAGTTGCAGCGTGGTTGGCAGCGTATCGGCGCAGTCAAGCAAACGGCGGTAAGTGTCGAGGTCGGCGCGGGGTAAGTACCTAGATTTCAATGGCAGGCCCAAGCGAGCGGTCGAGTGTATTGTTGGGCGGAACAGAACCAAAAACCGTCAGTCTTTGAACGAGCGAAAGATGCAGGTGCTAATGTGCGAATTGAAAAGGGAGTAAGAGTAGTGGAGGAGAAGAGCTGTGGAATGCTCTGCAGTAGTCAGAGGAAATAGGTACTTAAGAATTTGTAGATGGCTGGTGTCGGCTGGGGAGGTTGGCTTGGGCCCAGCCTCGCGGTTTCTGGCTAACTGTCACTTGCCAACGAAGAGCCTGAATCGCCCCACGGGAGACTGGTTTGCGGGAGAAAGTGATGCAATTAACTCAGTTTGAAACGGCTTGTCAATTGTACGGAGGATTCGGTTGTCTGGCAGTGCGATGGTGTTGGTGATGCTTCAAGCCTGGTGTATAGTCGTCCATTTCGGCTTCGATCGTCGGCCTGACAACCAAACTCAAGCTTGCCGCCAGGCCTCACACATCGCACACATCGCACACACTGCACTGCACTTTCGGCCTTCTTTCCATCACTCATCTCTCTCGGGTCAGCATCAGCCATTCTTCCGGCCGGAGATGCGCTTGCACGAGCTGGGCATGCAGCGGTGGTGCGCTGGGATAGCCTAGGAAGGTGTCTATCGTGTAAGCCGATCCTTGCCCACACCGCATAGTTCCCTTCGGCAGGGCATTCGGCGCTATCTTCGACAACGTGTACCTAGGCAAGGTACCAGGCACGCATGCAGTGGAGTGGACTCGGTGACAGCCCAACTCAACGTCTAGTTTACTAACCGCATATTCATCTAATTTTGGCATTGGAGGAGTCATAGGCTCTGCTTTGTGATTCATCCCCAAGATTTTTTGAAGGTTGAGTTCTGCGCTGAGATGTCCCGCGCGGGCTTGCACCCTTGTGTCACTGCCGAGTCCTTGAGGACTTCACGATACAAGTGTCGCAGTACCCAGGCACAGCGTGCCAGGGAGGTACTTATACGTACAAAGGTCACTTACCGCCATATCTACGCAAGCAATTCAGGTCCAACTTTCTACTCCCTCTCCAGACTTTCTTCCCACTCTCACTGGCTGGTAGCATCTGTCTTGGTCAATTTTCGATTTTCCGTTTATCCAACTACCCCGCATCTAAATCTTACCCTTGTTGTTCGCCAGCAGTCCATGTTTCAATCCACTGGCAGTTCTCTACAATCCGACTCGTCACTGCAGGAAGAGAGTATGTGCACAAGACTACGATAGTGACACAGGTAGGCACGAATTGAGGGGAAAGCATGGAAAGCAGAAAAATCAAAAGACTGTATTATCCCAAGTACCCAGGAAGACTATCAACGAAACCTATTAGGCGACCAAACTCCAATGCGATGACCGCCATGCATCTTGCGCGTGTGTCGTAAACAATTGAGACAATGGCCGCGATCCGGCACCGATGAAGCCCCCGTTATGCGTTGTTGAGGTACGTAAACTTGAATTGGGGATGGTGGTGTATGAGGAGTAGGTCGACTTGACCACAGTGGACGGATCGTAGGTAAGGAAACCGAGGTCACGTGATTGGAAAAGAACCTTGGAAGAGAAGGTGTTCTGGAGCTCGCTTCAGTGCGACAAGAGAAGGCGCCCAATGGCCGCTAAGTAACATAAGCCGTTCGTCTAGACATCTTCACCCTCTATCATCCGCCTGAACACCACGACCTAACGAAGACGCCGGATGCCTGAGAAGGCGAATGAGAGTTATCGAAGTCATTAATTGCTTTCTCTGCCCCGGGGGAGTGGACGCCTTGATCCAATGAAGATGTTCCAGCTGAGGATCAGGCAGTTGATGAAAAGCGAGCAAGTGGCGATTATGGCTTCCGGTGAGAGTCCCATCTTTGTGTAACGTAGTGATTGTGCTAAGACGCGGTAGGTTGAAGACGCGGTCGAGTGCAAAGAAGCTGGAATGACAGAAGGCAGAGCATACACGATTCTTAACCATCCAGAATACTGTGTCCGAGGATGATTTGACTGTCACTACTCTAAAGACCTTATATGTTTACGCTCCTCGGAATATCGAATTTGCCATCTACTACGCCTACAGGTGCTTAAAGCAATTTCATTGGAGCTGGCCAAAGATATCTGACAAGGCTTTTGGCCAAATTCCATACAAGCGTACCCGAGCTGAAACCTTGGTCTTCCAAGTCATCACGGTTTGGCCTTGACGAATCAAAACGCAATGCCGAGTACACGAAACGGGGAATGGCCTTGTCCAATCATAGACTACGAACTGTCGAGGGTCACTTTGACATCTCCTGCCTGATATATTTGATCGGAGTTCTGCGAACTTCTTCTCAGTCGACGAGCCTGGCAGCCTGAGTCTTTTCTATGCTCTTCTACTTCACAAGACGCCAAAATGACCAGAGGCTGCAAGAATCGAAGGAGAGAGGATTGGAGATCAATAGCCACCCATATCCGCATGCGAAAGCAGTCCGGCTTGAAATCCGATGTCTATATCAGTGGGAGGCTGATTCAGCCTCGGAGATTGAGAAAAGAAATTTCGAGATATCTCCGTGCATCAAGTGAAGCACTACTACATAGATGTAGGAGTGATCTACTGCTCTTCCTGAGAGATTGTTACTAATATAATTCTTGTGTTAATAGGTAAAACTCCTCCACTTCCATACGGGATCGAGATCAGGGCTTCAAACGTTACTACAGGCACACAGAACGATGTGCTTGTTAATTATCCACTGAGCCTTCATATTTTCAGGCTCGAAAAAATAGTACGTGGGGATTGTAAGTCTAGTTTCAGCGAGTAACGGAGTGCCGCTCATTATCAATAGCATTTTTCAGCGAAGAAAAACTTATGCGAAACTTGATGACCGAGACAGCTATGGAAGCGATTCACGTAGAGCTCTGCAAATTCCTCTTCAATACTAAATCGAAGGATCGCTCACAGACTCAACGTCTTTATACTCTTCTACCAGAGTCCCCGCCCGGTGCCATGGCCAAAAGTTTCGTCAAACGAGAAAGATATATGCGATTTATCCTCCTCATCCTTTATCTCATTTCTAATGATATCATCGGTTGTGGTTGTGGATCCACTACTTTCAGGTCTGTTGTTCTAGTCATTCAACATTCCACTACTTTTAGAAAATTGATCGGTCGACTGCTTTCAACAGAAGGTACAGCTTCTCATGGCCTGATGGAAAGATTTTTTAGCCATAGCGTATGCGAGAATACTACCTTCCTTCGTTGGCTCCTGGAACAAGGTGCCGACCCCAACCGGCAGGTCATCAAGATCAACACATTTGACCCAGTAAATTACAAATGCATCGACTGTGTGTATGGTCATTGTACCCTGGAATTACTACTATCGATCGCAGTCAAACTCGGTTACCTAGATGTTGTCCAAATCCTCCTCGACTATAATGCTGATGATCAATGGATTCCATGAAGAACTGGAGGACACCTATCCACCGATCCATCATGCTACTAGGAGACAAAACCATGCAATTGTCGAACTGCTCCTACAGCATGGAGCTCAAACAGGCCGCAGCTACACCCGGCGTTGTCTTAGAGCTTCTATGCATCACCGTTACCAAGTACCTCTACCTGCACTTGGGGATGCTGCATTGTGGGGTGATGTAGAGCTGGTTAAGAGGCTCATCAAGACCGAAGCTTCCACCGAAATGGTCCAAAAACAAGGCGCCCTGTGTCTTTCAATAGCGCTACGGAGTTCCGGTTACCTTATAGAAGCTGGTATTAACGCAAATAATTATGATTTCAGACGGCCCAATCTGGCTGAAATTATGCACTTGCTTCTCCAACAGGGAGCCGAGCCAAGATTTGATACTTCGGGATGTTCTTTGAAACGCGAAAAGAGACATCCTTATATGCACAGTAATCTACTAGTATCTATTGCAGATAAAGCTGCAGCGCATGGTGAAATAAAATTATTCGTTGATCTAGTCGAAGCTGGAGCAAAACTTAGCAACTGCACACTTTACTTTGCTGCACAATCTGGAAGCAATTCAATTGTAAAGTATCTTCTCGAGGGAGGTCATAACCCGGATGATAGCAATTTCTGTGGCAACTGCGCACTTATCGCTGCTCTTGATGGAGGCCATTTCGATGTTGTCACAACCTTAATCCAACATGGCGCTAATATTGAGCCTAATCGAGATCCTAAGTGGCGCTGTTCTACGCCTCTTCAGTTAGCTTGTAACTTCGATAAACCCCATCTCATTCAACAATTACTGGAGGCAGGTGCAGACGTCAATACCGCTGCTGGAGAACACAAACGGTTCGGATTCGCCACTGCTTTGTCTATCGCTGCCGGAAATAGATTTGTGGATGTCATGAAGATTCCGGTCGGTGCTGGTGCTGACCTGAATCACTGTTTGCCCGTCTCTTGGTCGAAGTGTAGAACTGCTTTGATAGCCGCTCTTGCTTTTGGGCAAAAGGAAGCCGTCAAATGGCTTCTGCAAAATGGTGCTAACGTTGGGATTGGGTGGGAATATTATGCCACCCCAATATAGCTAGCTATAATAGATGATTCACTCCATGACCTCGTCCCTATCCTCATCGACGCAGGCGGCGATCCAAACGCCTGCCCCATACGCAACTATTCCACACGAGTCGCTCGCCC